>JANCMA020098544.1:0-50608 GCA_024336925.2 Zoanthus solanderi | reverse complement strand
AGATTAGTTTTTACTCGTATATTTTATCATAGAAATGTTGATTTTCCAGCCCCGCAAAAAAAAATTTTTTTTTGCTTCAATAGCAGTTGGACCTACTTGAAAAAAATTATCTAAACTTTACAGATTCCTCTCGAAATGAGGCACTGTTATGAATCATATTTGTTAAGGTCTATTGCCGAGATGTAATGAAAGTTTTACAAAGAATGTGGCTTGTTAACGATTTTTAGCTTTCCAATATCCTTTATGAAATTTTCAAAATCATTTTGTATGCTTTTTTTTAAAAAACTCAAATCTTATTAATTTTTGTTTATTTCAATACTTAAGTTTGTATGTTAATGAAGAAGATAGGAAAACAAGATATTAGGGAGGGTTCATTGTTTATAGAAAGGACTGGGGCGTGTAACTTAAAATAAACTTTCAGACTCTGTCTGAAATGAAAAGACAGTAAAAATGAGGAATAACCGTGTTCTGTCACCATTTAATGTAAATATGACGTTGTTTGAAGTATTCGGAGTATTTTATGCTGTAAACAACTGCACAGCACCACTAAAATTATTTTTGCAAAAGTTACTAGTGCATGAGCAGCACACAAAACCAACGTAGTATTTAAACACTCACTTTTGATCTCCTACGCATTTCGTTGTGTTTACAACTTCAGGGAGTCAAGTGAATGAAGAACTTCCATACAAACTTATACTATTAGATAATACAATGCATCTAATGTAATTATTAAATGTCACGTTTAAAGGTAATCGCACGGAAGTTTTGACAATACTACGTTAAGATAATAACCAGCAGTTTACCTACGGAAATTAGTTGAAATACTTTTTTAGGGTCACATCTTAGCATCGAGTGCCGACAGGATCCGAGGATATAAATCAGTCAACAAAACCTTAAAAGTAAACATAACATTGGAAAAATGTTTCCACAGTTTAATAGCAGCCCAAATAAATGAAAGTATATTTGTTGGCAAATCGCAGTTAGGTATGTCTAATCAAATATAAAAACTTCTCCTTTTTTATTTTTGAAGCGGGGCCATTTTGTACTTTGGTATTTTTTTTTCAAAGCTCGTCGTTTTACCGTAAAAAAGTTTTCAAGACCCGCCATTTTTCAGCCAAAAAAAAAAACAAGACCCTGTCTCTTTTTACACGAGCCGGTTATCCCGATAAATAATGAATCCTTCCTTAGCAGGATTGTCAATGTAACCCTGGTTCATGCATTTGGGTAGTGCAAAAATTTTGATTCTGCTACAAACTCTGATAAGTTAAGTAACTACAAGTCATTTATTGTTTCTGTACTGGATATACCGGTAGTCAAAAAAAATTACAAATGAGATGCAAATGCCGGTCGGGCTAACATTAGTGAGTGTAGTTGACGTGAAGAATAAAGGTATATTTTGACACAAGTTTAAAGTTTAATTAGGTGGTTTCCCAAACAAAGCTTTGTTTTGCGTGTCAGGTTAAGGAATTGGACTTCAACCCAACCTCTCGATACTTTTTATTAGTGCTGTCATCTAATCCAAAGATTTAAATTTTAAAATTTGTTAACTTGGAGTTACAGAGCGATCCTTTCCTCGCTCAAGAGTTTGATTTCTTGCCTTCAATTTAGACAGGACAGTAACCAGGGTTGCCACGGTCCTTGAAAATCCTGGAAAGTTCTGGAATTGGGGTAAAATATTTCCAGGCGCTGGAAAGTACTTGAATTCTTGGTCCTTGAAAGTCCTCAAATAGGCAAAAAATGTCTTTCTTTATTTCCAAAAGTAATAAAAATGTGCTGTTAGTTAAAATATTTTTGATATGACAGTGCTGTAAAACAAAAACCGCGACTTCACAAGGCCTGATGTTTTTGTTCAAAGTGACCTGTCATTGGTTGTTTTTCGTTGTCAGGATCAACAAATTCAGTAAAGCCGAATAATAAAGTTTGTTTTGAAAAAAAAACAATGTGTAAAGCGTTCAGGTTTTAAGTTGAAAGGGAAGGTCCCGGATTTCCTTGAAAAGGTCCTGGAAAGGCATGGAAACGTCCTTGAATTTCACATCAAATAAATAGTGGCAACCCTGACTTAAACCCATTGCCAGAAGAAAAGAAGGCAAAAAAACATCGTCAGCTATACCACCGTACTAGCCTGCTTAATGATATCAACAAACTTTTCACGAAAGTCGCGCAAATAGGATAGCAAGAGCACTTGATGAAAATCAATTTCGTGAGCAAGCAGGTTTCCGCAAATTAGGCTTCTCGGTAAACGACCATCTTTGTGTTACCAACCAATTTGTTGAAAAATGCTCAGCTCAGAATTCAAGATTCCTTGAGTTGTGGGTCTGATAGACTAAAACAAAGTCCTCGGCTTTTGAATACCTGATGTTATTGATGCCCTAAAAGAACAGGGGTATCAAGGTATTGGAACATATTTAAGTATATACGGCAAATCCTACTTACGGCTTCAGAAAGATTCACCTCAAGTCAAAGTCAGACGAGGTGTTAGGGAGGGAGACGTAAACTCTCCTAAGCTCTTCACAGTGTGTCTAAAGAGGGTCTTCTGCAGACTTAATTGGGAAAATAAAGAATTAATAGAGATCGCTAATACCTCAGTAAATCACCTCTCAGGTTTGCTGGTGATATCATAATTTTTGCGAGTAGCACAACAGAACTGCAACAGATGTTAAATGAACTCGATGAAGCTAGTCAAGAGGTAGGCCTCATTATGAACCTTAACAAAACTAAGATCATGAAAAAGAGTATGTAGATAATGCAGATCAAGATTAGACTGTCACTGTCAACTTTACAGATAAAGAAGAGCCGGTTGATAACAACATCTCCCTGGGCCAACGAATCTCTCTGAGTTTCTCATCAAGAGAACAAGAGATCAAGCGTAGAATCACGATGGGCTACTAGGCTTTTTGGAGAGCCATTTTTGTATTTAAAGACAAGAATATGCAAGTTAGGCTGAAATCAAATCAGTATATCTTACTGACAGTTACATACAGTACAGAAACGAGGAATTTACCAAAAACAAACGCTAACTAATAACGAACCATGTAGCGTGCGCACGAAAGAAGAATGCTTAATATTACCTAACCGCGAGCAAACCAAGTTCTGTGATATCGTGCAGTCAACAAGCAAGCTAAAATGGAACTGAGCAGATCATGTGTTGAGAAGAAATGGCAACAGATGGACGACACGCATAACACACTTGTCCCCTCAAATGTCAGACGCAGGCAAGATGACCTCAACAAATTGAAAAACTGAACATTGACACTAAAAAGCTGTGAACAGACACATTGAATTTAACAAGGTTGAAAAAAAGAAAGAAAGAATTTAAGTTATACTAATGTTAACTACTAAGTGCTGAAATTGAGATTTTCATGTCAGTGATATTTTTTAGGTTGCAAGTTGCTACTTAGGTTGTGCATTGCGACTTAGGTTGCAGGTTGTGACTTAGGTTGTGCGTTGCAACTTAGGTTGCGGGTTGTGACTTAGGTTGCAGGTTGCTACTTAGGTTGTGTGTTGCAACTTAGGTTGCAGGTTGTAACTTAGGTTGCGGGTTGTGACTTAGGTTGCAGGTTGCTACTTAGGTTGTGCATTGTGACTTAGGTTGCGGGTTGCCAATTAGGTTGTTGGTGGCGACTTAGGTTGCGAGTTGCGACTTCGGTTGCTACTTACGTTATCACTTTGGTACCTAGCTACAATAGAAAATGGCGGCATGCGTACTTCCCGTCTTTGCTAGTTCTGTTGTTTATATCTAATGTTTCTGCCGTTTGCCTGATTATTCTCTAAAGTACTTCTACCTTGGTCGTACGACACCAGAAATTATATTGTTTTTAGGGAATATTCATGGGATCAGTTTAAGCTTACGGTACCTTAGGAGAGTGCTTAATCTTCTCGGTTACATCAGAAAACTAAACAAAAGTGGGGTGGATGGGGGTTGTGATACTGTTGAAACTGAACTGAGCGGGATTGGCAGTATTATCAGATGTTGATTGATGCAGTAATGTTTTACAAACGATTGCTGATTAGTTACCACAAGAGAAACTCTTCGCCGAGTCTTGAAATTCAGGGACCCAGAAGGTGTTGAACTAAGTTTGCGTCATAGGTTACGCAGAAGATGAACAGAGCTAAAGGGCCTAATTCTTTTGGGACATAGATGGATATGATAAATTAAAACCGCTTAAGTTTTGTGTCCATGGGGCTGTTAAGGGATTTAGTAGAAGAATTCTATGGCTAGAGGTATTAGACTTACGGCAAGGTACTCGGTGGACTATGTTCGCCAGTTAGGTGGTACAGCTCGCATAATACGAGGGGATAGAGGAACAGAAAATGAAAACATTGCTGCTTCCCAACGATTTTCATGCAGAGATGCAGACGACTCTTTCGCAACAGAGACAGTTTCATATATGGAGGATCAACTTCAAATCAGAGAATAGAAGCATGGTGGGGCTTTATCAGCAGATGTACAGACTGGTCGATAAAGTTTTTCAAGGACTTGAGAGATTCGACGATGACATTCATTAGGATTGTCTTAAATTTTATTTTGTAATAATTATTTAACAAGAACTTGACAAAGTTGCTATTCACTGGATTACACACAGAATCCGACCATCGAGTAATCCAGATTCTCCATCTGGACGACCTAAGAGACTCTCTACTTTGTTCCACAATCAGTTACCTGTCATGATAGAACTGCTATAAACTAGGTGAACTGACATAACCAGATCACGATATAGGATGATTCTACACTTTAATTATATCTGTGATTATATCGAAAAAACACTGCAGATTTTGAAGTTTTAAAAAACTTGACGGGAAGAAAACAGTTGTTTTCAAAAATATGGCAAAAGAAGCAAAAAAATTATGGTCGGTCGGGTGACCGGAACCGAAGATATTATTTTGTTTGGCCGAAACTAAATTTAATAAAATTCTAATGGCACTTGACATCCTAATCAAATTTTGGCTTACGTGGTTAATTATACACACGTCCAAATGGAGTCATTTAGGTCCACTTTTTACTAACATAACTGGAACAATCGAACGTACAAATTCATTTAAGGAATGACTTCTCCTGCTGGCAAATGTTCATGTGCAAAAACACAACAAAAACAAGAAGTCGAGTTAAAGCTTTTTGGCATAAGTATGTATAACCAAACTAAGTTCACCGATTGTTGTTACTAATACTATATAATCAAAACGCAAACTGTAGCAAATGGCACTCTAGATGTTTATACAAAACCAAACATGTCAGTAGTGGAAACAATGGTTATTTTTTTACTACGTCCACCTCATTTGTAGTTGCGCTAAGACGAGATCAATGTCCCAGACAGCCAAGTGGAAAATAGAGTTCATTTCATTGTATGAAGTGTACGTACTAGGCAGCTCTAGGATAACTTCACAGGTATGTGCAACTGGGTACCTTTCAATTCCCTCCGACGACGTGAACATCAGTTATTTGTTGGTGCACATTATATCTGCACCGATGCAAATCTAAAAAACTTATTCAGCATAATGTCTTCCAGTCCCCTGACGTATTTTTTTAGGAAGGAAAAGAAACATTTCTCAGCGCTGCTTGATGTATCTGAAGCGACGATGGATAATACTTTCTTGTCATTCGGCCGTAACAGCTCATATTGTTCCAGCAAGGTAGGTACCGATGGAAAATCTTTTAACATGGAAGAGCAAGCTTTAATCCAACACTCGATAACATTCCAAGTACAACTTCTTCCACTTTGTCGTTTTTTGGGGATGCAACGACAGGTGTATCGGTCAAGAAAGTCAACCCATTCTTTCTCTAGGAATTCTTCTTTTAAACGATGGCTTGGGCAAGTTCTATCAGCCCTTTTCATATTACTGCTACTAAGGGTCACCATTTTGAAACACTGTTATGTTTTCGGTGAACCCGCGAACAAATTACGTTGTTACCTGAATCGTAACCCCCAACCTTAGTCGCAACCCTCAACCTAAGTCACAACCTGCAACTTAAGTCGCAACCCGCAACATAAGTAGCAACCTAAAAAAGAACATCAACACAAAAAAAAAACACCAATTGAACTTAACTGTTAACTCGATTTTGTATGCGCAATGATGAATGAAAGTTTAGTTTTTTGGGTTTGCGATGAAAACGTAGGTGTTTGGCTAGTTTGCTGACAATGTCCGTACTTTGCATTTCAAATTCAGCTTTTGTCTTGTCGCATGCGTGGTTGACTGTGTTCCGTTTCCTAATCCATCTTTTTATTGCAGTTTAATGGCAGAAATACATATATACAGGTATAATAATGATAGCTAGAAAAAAAAAATGCCATAAGGAAAATCTACAAAAGAGTCCCAGACCCCATGTAACAGCAGATCACCAAATACAAATAATATAATTAAGATACTTATTGTACAAAAAAAAATTAAAATCATGATTTACTCATAAGAAATTTCTTCACTTTAAATTTAAGTTCCCCAGTACAATATGCAGTACGAATATCCACAGGCAACATATTCCAAGAATCTACTATTCGATGGAAATAAGAATATTTAGGAGTACTAGTTCTTGCATATTTTTTCTTTAACATCAGATGATCATAATGTCTTGTGAATAATAGTCTAAATTGGAGTAAAAATCTACAAAATGTGAAACATCAATGTCAACAAATCCTTTTAGTGTCTTAAAAAAGAAGGTAACATCAATTAAAAATCTCCTGTCTTCCAAAGAAAATAGATTTAACTTCTCAAGACGAACTGTATAGAAATTCTTAGTCTTCAAAATAAATTTAGTGGCTCGTCTCTGTACTCCTTCAAACTTGTCAATGTTGTTAGGGGAATACGAGGACCGTACCACAGAGCAGTATTCAAGATTAGACCTTACTAAAGAACAGTAAAGGGTCCTTAGAGTCTTCAAATCATTTAGTCCTCTACAGGTTCTTTTAATCAATCCCAACATCCTGTTTGCCTTGGCAACAACACAGTTTACATGGGACTTCCACTTTACGTGATGGTCGGTAGTAACACCCAGATTCCTGAATTTGTCGACCTCCTCCAACTCAGTGTTGTTTAAGAAGAATGTTGAGGTGAATGGTTGTTTGTTCCGACTAATTTTCATGATTTTGCATTTCTTAAAATTAAATTCCATACTGTTCAGCGTACTCCATCTTTCAAGGTTCTTAAGATCTTGCTGAAATATTCCAAGGTCGTCAGCAGAATCGATGATTCTTGAGTTTTTACAGTCATCTGCATATAGTGCAATGGTGTTACAGGGAGTACAACACTAGGAAGTTCGCTTATAAAAATAATGAAGAATAGAGGCCCCAACAAGAAATCCTGAGGGACCCCAGAACAAACGTCCGACCACGATGAAGATACACCGTCAATCAACACCCTTTGCCTTCTATCTGTTAAGTAACTCTCACACCAACGAAGAAGACGTCCAGAAACCCCAAAGCTGCATAACCTTTTTAGCAAGACTGAGTGGGACACTCTATCAAAGGCCTTAGAAAAAGGCAACGTCCACTTGACTCCCATCATTAAGAGCAGTTGCCCAGTGATGATAGTCAAGATCAGTTGAGTCACACAAGACCCACCCTTAACATAACCATGGTGCCATTCGGTTAAGTGGGGAAAAATATGATCAAATGTAGCATCATATACAAGTCTCTCTAAGCATTCTGCGGGAATTGGTAGTAGTGAGATGGATCTATAAATTTCCACCACTACCTTTTTGTCTCCTTTATGCACAGGAGTGATGTTGGCAGATTTTCATAACGTTGGCATAAAACCAAATCTTAACGATGAATTAAATAAGAGCGCCGCCAAAGGTGTTGACATTTCCTCTAAACAATCTCGCAAAATACGGGGAGGAAGTTGGTCAGATCCAGGTGCTTTGTTATGATTAATATTAGACAAGACAAGAGTAAATTAATTAGCTGCAAGTAAACGTTTTTAAAGATGTAGGTTACATTGAATTCAAATAACTCTGGTTAAAACAAGTTACTGACTTTACTTTAAATCAGAACAATTTTTATCAACATCAACTGATAAATATTTTCAAAATCTTTATAGTTATTCGTCAGTGACAAAATGAAACCGGCAATTGAGAATTTTTGGTTCCAAATTTTTTACTGCCATCGGGAACGTTTATATATGTCTCATAACTTGAGTAATACTTTCCTCGTGCTCGATGTTGTAATAGGGCATAAAGGCGAAACATATGCATTCACCCTTTATCTGTCTTGAAATAAAAAAAATTAAGGCAGAAACTTTTTGTTTAATATTTAGCCCCGACTATGACTCTCACGATTTGTTTCGCAGTATCAATAATATTGGCAATTCAAAAACTTTTTAGCAGTTAGTAGCAAAAACGGTTTATTTTAACGATTTCCTTCTCCTCACTAAACTCTTGACAAGTCACAATAACAGAATGGAGTTTCAGAAGAACTGTAATAATACTTAGTTTTCCTTTTTGCCACAAAATTTGTTAAACATCACTGAACTCCCATTTTGGAAAGACCACTTTTACCTCGTACAAGTAACCACACAATAGCGATTGGTATTGCTGTCTTAGGGACAAAGCTTTTTGTTTATATGATCTGAGAAATTTTGGAATTTTCGAGTAGCTTTTCTATACAGCGGCTATTAATAGCGTTTTTATTGATTCCTTTGTTGAATTAAGTTGTTTATGATATTATTTTTAAAATGATTCCTTTGTTGAACTAAGTTGTTTATGATATCGTTTTTATATAGTAAATTAAGTCTTCCACATGGCTTATATTGAAGTGCCAAAATTGTCAATCACATAATAAGCTAATCAATAAAAACGAAATTAAAAGTTTTCATAAGTTGGGAAAATTACCCTCAAAACGACATGGAATCAAATGTTAAAACAACTGCCACTAAGTTTTATAATTGCTTCTACAAGGAAGAAAAGAAAAACGTTTGTGGTTTCACTGTTGGCATGAAGTGTTATGAGTGTTTCCGTTATGTAAGAGTTTAGTTGCCATATGTCAGTGATAATGGCGGAAAAACTTCAGTGTGTGGTTAATGACACTTAAAGGAACTTTGGAGCACGCTTAATGCATATCTGCTTCAGTTTTGCGGTTAGTCTTAATGTTATCGAAAACATCAAATTTTCTCAAACTACTCAAGTTACCAACTTTACGGCGTGTAATGATTAAAAATACGTTTATATTTCAGGTCCATTGTAACTTGCTGAACCGATTTATATCCTCAGTTATGTATATTTGCTAATTACATCCGATGGTTTAGCTGTCGTGTTTCATCACAAGCAATTTCTGTTTTTATAAAAATAAGACCCTTAAGGAATTGTATCCGCAAAAAAGACAAACTTGGAAGCAAGGGGCTGTTTTATTAAGAGTCAGTAGACTAGCAAGTAAATGGGAGATTTCTGTACGGAGTGAGAGAAGACCACAAGAAACTTTGACCAAAACATTTCACATAAATTTTAAACAGGTATGGAAGGTCAAGTAATAAAAACAAGGAAAATATTAAGAGAGAATTTTAATGTTATTATTTCAAGTTCTTTGGTCTTAATATTACGTTGCCAAGATTAGGAAATACATTCAGTTTTATCCGCAATATCAATAATTTGCATACTGTGCCATTTTCTTTTGTTATTAAAATTCTATTTTCACATAACAACTGTCGTCATTTAGTAATTGACTTTTCAAAGCAGTTTTACAGTAAACCTGAAAATAGATTTTCATAAATTCTACAATAGACATTAGTTATGGTATTTAACTCACAAAATCGGAGTATATCACGAGCTCGAAAAAATACTAAAATCCGTTTCACATTTACATACTTATATAGTAAAACGACTCGTCAGTAAGAGATAGTTGCACTTGTGCTTTTGATAAGTATCGCTTAAACTGTATTCGTGTTTTAGATCTTCAGGTTATATCGTGTTTTTGGGGAATGTGTGATTAAATTTATTGTGTGTTGCTTTGTTATTCCGTTTTGCTCTGTGTTGGTCTTCCTGTTAGAGAGGTGATCGTTTACATTTTGAAGAATACTTAAGTGGCCCTAACGTTAATCACCACACTTTTGTCAGGCAATCTTTAAACGCTGCACGCAACTAGAACGTATTTTTGTAATCATATCGGGCTGTTAATGAATTAATTAAATGGGCCAGTTGTACGTAAACATTCAAATAATGCTGCCATGTTCTCTAAATATTAGTCAGTTCTTTCTTTCCATGCAAAAGTTGTAGTTGTTCAATTTTTATTTGTATGCACTTCTTTTTTACTTTGCTTTGCAACTCACAAAACGTTCTTGTGCTTCCTTGAACGAACAAAGCATGCGCAGTAAACGTTGTCCTTTACCTCAAACGGCGGGAAAAGATGCAATCCTCGCTGTCACATTGCAGGGCGAAATATTTAAGTTTGTGTTGTTGTTCCAGTTCTTTCACGTGTAATTTTTTCAAGGCCTTAATGTGTCTACATACCGAGCAACCAATATGTAGGAATTTATTTATCGACAGATAAAAGCTGCTTTAATCAATTACTTTAAAACACTGACAAAGCATGTCCTGTAACTTAAACTGGAAGTTTTGAAGTACTATATAACAGACTGGTGAAGAAAATATTTTATGCCAAATGAGCTGTTCAATACTTGCCTGAAGCCATCGGCTTGACCTTGAGGTAGCTTTTTATTGTTTATTTTTTAGGACAAACAGTTTCCTTTTGTCTTCGTTTTTAAGATCCTTCGAAAACTGGTATCAGTTATGGAAATAATGTAAAGAAAGCTTTTGAAACCTCTAAAATCTTCATTGTATATTTATTAGGAATTATTTTGGCCTTTTGGCTCGAACAAGTTGCTGCCAGTGAAGTGAAGGACCTACTTGAGTTGATGTAGTTTCAAAACCCATCTTTGTATATTTTTGTAGTTGCCATATACGGTTTCCTGTGTGTTTCATTTCCTACGTTTAAAGTTGTTTTGGTATTTCTGACCACAAAGTTTCGCTCTTGCTGCCGGAACAGCAAACCTTTTTTGAAGAGACTCGACACTTTGTTATCGCTGAGAATTGGTGAAGTTCTAAACTTATATCTTAGAAATGTATTGTCAATCCGACGTACAAATCTTAGACTTAGGAAAGTCCAATAATATAAAAATCCAAAGGATATATTGTGTAAAGTTCGATTTGAAAACAAAACATGAGAAACTTGCAGTGTTAAGATTTTTTTCAAAATCAAACCCAGTCTCTCCAGCTTGACATACAATAGTTCAACCTTTTGATATATATCGTTATTTTCAATCATTTTATGTTCTTAGCCTGGAAGCAATAGTCTATAAGGGAGAAGAGTACGATATTGTGGTCAAACTTTCATCTTTAAAATTCAAAATATAAAATGTAAATTTAGACAACTCGTTGATCTTTATATGATCGGCATCCAGCTCTTCGCAAAAGCCGTAAAGAGCTGTTGTTTGGTCCTGATCAGGAATGTTCCGACGCTCCAGACGTCAGCTTCTTACGTTAATACCGTGATAACTGGGATGAATTCTCTAGCTTTGCACGGTTGTCGTATTTACGTGCTGTACTTACTGACTTCGCTAACACCGACAAACGTAACTAACAACGTCGAGTTTTAATTTTCGAAAAGCGGTTCCCTGTTTAGTAATGGTTTTTTGATCTTGTACGGAACGACTGCTTCAAATTAATGAAAAAATATTTTTGACCTGGTTGTTAAAAAGCAAGATATCATTATAAAACAAGGTTAAGAGATAAATCCGTGTTCCAGTTACGTTTTCTTCCGCTTTACTTTGGTTGACATTGGTTTGCTTCCCATTATAAGACAGTGAAGTTTTCCTGAGAAATTACCCTTTACATTTTTAAAAGCTTTCACCCAAGTTAAAGTTATCTATCTTTTTAACAATCCAGCCAAGTTATTTTGTTAATTACTAACTGCACTAATGAGTTTAATCAGCAACTAAAATTGTTCAAATGGAATGAAAATGAAGCAAGTCGACCATCGCTTCGTATGCCTAGCTCCGAGCCACAATTGTTCCACGTAACATAATCAGACATCTTCAACATCATTTGGTCTCAGTTTACTTTCCTTTCTTAATAAAACAAAACAGAAACTTACGACAATCATTTGACTAAATTGTTTTTGATGATTATTTAGCTGATTTTCCATTTTCAAGTTTATACATGCGACTTGATCTAATAATAGAGCGCTCCAATAACAGGAACACAGTTATATTGTGATATTTCAAAAATATTAGAAAGATTATTGGCTGGACTTGAAACATTTTGGTTGTTTTCACCAATCAAATAATTTCTACCAGTGTGATTTCTTAAAAAAATTATTACACTACTGGATCTTACCAGATACATGCAAAAACATTTCAAATGGCGGGTTGACAACAAGAGAACTGACAACCCAAACAAAAACTTGCAGAACGTTCAAAGTTTCCGCAAAGTTCTGTTATTTGCAATTTGTGGTGTAAATTTTTCTGCGTCATATTCAAATTCAATATACCCATCATAGTCACTGCGTCCAAAAAATCTGTCTCATTTTTTGAAAATCAAGAACATTTTAAAACTACTTGTAAAACACCAAAAGTCTTTAGAGCGCCATTTTTGGTTGTCCCTTATCCCTGTTTCGGTATCAAGTTCATTTGTGACCTCTGAAAATTTCTCTAGTTTTATGTAGCGTCAAATGTTTGCGTGTTACAGTTTTACAAATGGATACGTTTTACAAGGTAGTGAAAATAGTTTTGAACTGATGTTTCGGACTATAGTCCTTCGTCGGAGTCATGCTATCTTGCTTGCATGGATTTGGTTTTCCGTTCGTTAAGAGAATCTATTGTTTCGTCAAGCCGAACCAAGAATTAGGCAGGTGAAGACCGTCAGTACTTTATGTATTACCAAACAACGTGAACATAAACCTAGCCTGTGTAGCAAGTGCAAAGGGGAGATGGGGCGCCGAGGTCGCGAGGGAATGGGGAGAGGAAGAGAAAGAATTCTCCCTTTGCGCTTGTACGCAGGCTGTTTTAAACCCGATTTCGGAAAAACATTACTCGTGAAATTCCAAGCGCCTTCGCTTATTCATCAGCTAAGAAAACTACCGAATTATTTGAAGAAAAGTTATTGCGTGTCGCGCATGCGTGTGAATGCATCATAACTTGAATCGTGAACGTGAAGAATTCAAAACAACCTCTCTGAAAGGAAAGCATTCGTCACACACTCACAGTACTGTTGAAGATTTCAGAGCTATCCTTGAAGTTTCAATCGACCAGAGATAAGTTTGGTGAGTAAATAATGTTGCTTTCACCTGTCTCGAAAGGAATAATGTCTTTTAATGAGCAATAACTCTGTAAATACCGTAATAAGGCAAACTTTGATCACTTGTTTATATTAACTAATTGAGTTGACAACCAGGCATATTTCTATTGGAAAGAGGGTCCTAAAAACTTCCAATTTGGTTTTACTTAAAAGATCAGGAACCTTCCGTGTATAAACAAAACAGCAACCGTTTTAAAAAAATCCTAGCTTTTCAAATTTGATACGTGTGTGTGTTTTTTTTCCAGTGTAAAACAACTCAACGTAACTTAAGAAGTTTGAACTGTGTGTTATAACAATAACAATAATAATTATGGAGTTGACTGTGTTGTTTACGCCAAGTTTCAATTAAAACAATATTCACTTTTTATGAATATCTAAATAAACGTACTATTTGTCAACAAACGTTGCTGCGTTCCGGCCTACTGATCAGAAACTGTTTGAGTAATACTTAGTTAAGTATTAACTTCCCAAAGAGGTAATGAACCACACACAGTTCCGCTGAGTTGTTTTAGATTTTAGCCCACTGTACGATCAAGAATAAAGTCTTTAAAGATGTGTATAAATCTGAAAACCTTAAGATGAAGGCTTTTGCTACTAACTGAAAGTAACTGAATCATACACCAATACCCTCTTTTCCTTTTTTTATAAGAACGCCTTATTTTTGGGCCAAGGATTAATTTTCTTAAATATTTCAGTGATTTTAGCATCAAAGATTCTTAAAATGTTTCTAATATATAACAACGAGGTATGGAAATAGTTAATGATTCCTATAATAAAATAAAGGCGATAGATAGAGTGAAAAAGAAAATAGTAAGTCCTGCAAATTGCTATAGAAAATTTCCACCTATTTTACTCTAGTTACAAACAATGTTGCCAACTCCGTGATTTGGTGCCGTAATGTAACAACACAATTTTGTCGGCCATTCCTCAGCCTCGGGTACGTCTTAGCATGTTCTTAAATTTTGGCCGATTTCAGCCTGACGCTCTTATAAAACAGGATCTTGTACATATATAAAACAGAGTGTAATTAACAACTTCAAAATGAATCTTCGCGTTTTCCGAGGTTTCTCTTATGCAACTGCTTTTTTATTGTTCACAGTCTCTTTGAGCGGGGGTACAAAATCAATCACAAGAATCTATCTAAACCAAGGTCGTTAATTCCTTTGTAATATTTTTAGGGGGAAAATGTTGACCTATATAGTCGTTATTGGCCGGTAAAAGCAGACTTTTGGATAACAAGTATGACTGATGTTTGCCTTTATTTGGCCATGCCAATTTAACTTTTAGTGTCCAGAAACTTATTTCGGTCACTCTCTTGCATATATTATTGTGGTTTAAATTTATCCTGGTTTAAAAGTTTAATCTCCAAAGAACTAAACCTGTCGTTTTTGTTCCGATGAAAGAGTTACAACCGAAACACGATAGATTTCAGCCTTTTATACAACAAACTTGTTACTCGTACATTACCACATCAAGCAACAATGGAAACAATTTACACCAGCTAGGAAATTTAACTGTCTTACTAGCACGTTGGACAGTAATGTTTTTACACGATAGAGGAAAAAAAATATATAAAAAGCAAGCGCATTAGCCTTTCATTTATACTAACAGTTACCAAATAAAAGCCGTAAAGCATAATTACCGCTCGAATCTTTCATAAATAATAGTACGCCTGAATTTTAGCTGCGACTGTTGTATGACAGTTTTGGCTTAATCAGTTAGGCCTCGTCAGCATGGCATAGCCAACTGAGTTCCTTCAAGGGACAGTAGAATAGTTTTTTCTGTCATATGAACATTAACAACATCTTGTTAGTTCTAGTTAAAAGACGTAATTGTGGAGTAAAAGAGGCTTTTTAAGAATTGTGTTGTTTTGGTTAATTAAAAACTGGTTGAAAGTAGAAAATTCAGTTTTCCTATTTAATAAGATAGCCATGAAAAACAGTTATTGCAGCTGTCTCGCTGCATAGTCTACTGAAACTGTCTGAATCAGGCCAAAAACTAAAATGAAAAAAGAGATCATTCAGTTAAAGATATAGAGGGAGTCTCAAGTTTACATATATAGAACCTCGCATTTAAAAAAAAGAAAGAACTTGTCGCATTTTCAGCGAGTTTTTACTTTATTTTTTAAAAGAATTCCTTCCACCTTCCCCTTTGTGCTTTAATAATTTATGTTGTATGAATTTTGTGAAACAATATCAAAACAAAGTTCTGCAGAAATCAGTGAGTTCCGTTACCGTTCAACATTAACTCTAAGTTTCAACTACAATTGAGAGCGGTAGAATAACTGGACAGCCAAACGTGTTTTTCTCTGTCAAAGTAAGACAACTGTCTTGAATCAAAAAACAAGGGCATGCAGCCGGAGGTTCGATGTCAAAGTCTTTATCTACAAATGGTTTAATCACTTGTGGTTTGTTCAAAATGTTTTTGTCATCTACACAAGTAGTGTAAGAAGCTAACGTTTCAAGCGTTTACCCATCGTCGGACCTGAATTCACAAACTTTTGCCTGTTTGTAGTTTTTACTAACGAAGCATAACAAAATGCGCAAAAATAAAAGTGATGATTTGAAGATATTTCATGTTACAAATTCGGCGTGATTCGTTAGAAAATCAGTATCATCTTAGGCAAATTTTTCTATAAAAAGCACACCCAATCCCAATGACATAAATGAACTCGCAGTTTTTATCAAGATTTTCAGGTTGGTTGTCTTAAAAGGTACTATTTCTCCTAGGTGTTTAACATGTAGTTGGCGACACACTCATATCATCCATGCAGTTATCAAATTCTATACTGAAGTTCATCACCTTCGGACCAGAATAGTTTGAATGGAAGTTCTTTCAAACCAGCAGTACTTTATTTTTAGCGCACAAGGAAGTTTGTTTTAACTTAACAAAATCTCTTTTGCTATGAAGTCTGGTATATTGGTATAGATATTTTAGGTTAAGCTAATTGTTTTATCTGGTAAATGGTATAAAATCGTGAAAGGCATTTAATAAACAATAAGGTTTACAACCTCTTCAGAACGGCAGTATTGTTTTTATATAAACATTTCATGCAACGGATTAGATTTTTATAAATTAAGGAGCTTTTGAGAGAATTTTTGGCTGCTCGTGGTCTAGATTCGCGAAAGAGAACTAAATATTTTCAAAAATGGTAAATTAATAATTGTCACTGAAATAGATATATCAATTTTTAAGACAGTTACGACGGAAACAGATGCAGCGGTGGGAGAAGGAAAAGGCTTTTTATGTGCACGAAATGTTCATAAGGGACAACAGTTTCTTTTCACTTTTCAACTTAAAGAGAATATCTTTTCATTTACCGTCTCTGCTAGTTATAAACTACAACTTTAGGCTGGCATTTGCGGGTGAACGATCACAGGAATGTAAAAGAAATTCAGTATATAATTCAATCGTAAATAAACTTTTGAAAAGAAAACGGTTTATTTACTGTCATATCGATTCTTACATTTCTGCGGCAAAGAACAAGATACTCAAGGTGTCAGAAAAGTTTTTTGTTTCTTATTGCTCGGAAGGTAGACGCTAATTAATTACAAGAACGTTAGCATTGTTTTCATATTCTTATCTAAGATAAATTCATGTGTGATATAAAAAGAAAAACGAAATGCGTTTTACCTCAAATCGTGATGAGAATCATGTATACATTGTTTCGCCTACAAAAAAGTCTTTGTGAAATGGAAAAAATCTTTCATTTAAATGGTAACTTGTGAATACACAATGCCAAGAGAAAGACTTCTCTTGGACATATATATCAACCTGCATTTCAGTGGTGCTTTTTCATGCTCGTGAAACGACCCAAGAATATATTGCATGGAGTCAAAAACACGTCACAGCCGTTGGGAAAAAACCCAGTTTTTTTATAAATAAAGCTTGATATTGCAAATAGTTTTCCCAGAGCAAATATATTTAAATCTAAAAAGGAATTTTTTTTTGTCATCTGTAATTAACTTAGCTATGATCAGCCAGTAATGTTTGTGTGCTCATGAACTAATCTTTACTTGAAGGCAGAAACTTTTAGAATATTCTTTTCGCTGCTACACTATCATGAGCTGCTTCATTGCAGTATTTTGTACAATTCAATGACACAGTTACCACAACACAACTTGATAAATCAGTGATAAGACAGGTCAAAATATGTGCGACGCCTTTGGTAAATGACACCTTTTTAAAACATCGCGAGAAACATTGAGTTTTGTTCCTGAATAATTCAGTTAACTCGTAAAAAGTTATAAGACATAAAGAATTTTTAAAGAGGTCACATCCTCTGACTAAGAGAATTTCGTAATCCTCCTAAAATGTTAGGTTAACTTCTATGCGTTTTATATAAATTGTTATCTAAGCAATGTCAAGCTTCCACCTGCCCAGTTTCATTTGGGATCTAATCATATCAACTAAACATAGGAAAAGTGATAGAAGAAATATTGCTGTGTTACATAAACGCGATGCGTTTATGTTCAATGCTCAATGAATATAAAATTAAACTCTTTTACATTCGAAAATTTAAAAAATTTCAAATAGTTTCAATGAATTAAGTTCCTTGGTCCATCTTGATGTAAACACCGAAATTGTTAAAATGTCTCAGAAGCTTTCAAGCTAGGAGTTTGTATAGTAATTTTTTTAAAAGATTAGTCAAACAAGATGTCAAAATATTGTTATTCAATAATGTATCGCCAAACGAAAAGCAATAATATAAAAACAGCTGTTTTATAATCCAGATCCTTGAAGGCAGAAACGTTTTTTTGAGAGAGAGGAGCGAATTTATTTATTAAATTTTTCCATGATAAAATGAGATCAGCACACCTATATTCATTAACTGAAAGAAATTATTTATCGGCATGCAATGAGCGAAAGATTTGTCGAATCTTTTAACCATGTCTTAAACATTTAAACAGTAAAGACAGGAATCATTGTTCAAATCTTGTACCAAATATGTAAAAACTGTTCTCGGCCTTTCGGACTACATACTGTTAACACATGCTGCATATGAATATTTAGACTTCATAATAAACGAATAGCTAACACACGTCTATTTTACAGGGTCGGCCGATTAAGCATGGCAATAATACAACTTACAACAAAACAACGTGTTCTCTTTCGCTAAAGTTAAGAACTAAACGAACCGCAGCATGACAGGCGCGCATTTCGTTGACCGAAGGTCAACAGGACCATAGAGGGAACTTCATAAAATATTTTTTCTTTTCATCATGGCAAAAACATACTTTAATAAGACATGTCATATAGAGCATGTTGGAACAACTTTTCAAATTGTTAGATTTTTAAAATTCTGTTCAGAATTTTCGAGTGTTAACAACAGGCAAAAAGAATCTTCCCAATATCATTTTTATAACTAGAAAAATCTTCAAAGTTCTTATATAAAATTTAGAAATAAGAATTCACACATTTGATTACATTTCTTTCGTTTTATTATATAATCTATACTGAGCATTAGAATGAATAACAAGAGTCATCTGTATACGGCCAATAATAATTTTCAACACAGAAGTTGCATGACATATTTACCCAATGTAGTTGGTCTAACGACGACTTAATTCGCTCCTAGTGGTATATGGCAGCTCTCCAGTTAACAAACAAACCCTCAACGCGCATATTCGACATATAGTCTTGACATTATGCGGCATTAAAACCCTAAAATATAGCGTGAAGACAATCGACTTCTCATATCGTTTAAGTGGAAAAAGCTAGTTTAAAAAACATAGATGCACGCAAGATTATAGATTCTCTTATTTCAACATCATTTAATCGTTTAATGTTCGCGCAATTACTGATATCAGGCTTAGACTGAATCATCGTTAGCAGCCACAGGTCTTCAATTTTTAATCTCTCTGACGTTAGTGTTTCCACACATGCAGTAAAATGATATAATACCCAACGAAAGCTAGGGACTCTTTCGCCACATTTGTTTTTAAAATAACTAAAAGCTTTTAAAAACAACTAGCTTAGTACATGCTCTAATCTGAATTGTGAATAAAGTTACTTGTTGAAATGGTTTTGTAAATTGAAACGAAGAAGAAAACTATTGCAGCCCACGGTTTGTCTTTCGTGACAACTTTTACGTCATGAATTCCACGTCTATACAACATATTCATATACAGTTCTTATCATTAAGTTCAACAAACACATAAATGTTCTGATGTTACTAAAGTTATACGTATTGTATAATAACACTGACATTTAATACTGGTTTAACTTTTTAGGTAAAGTGGTAAAGCTTTTGTTGCAGCAAAATAACTTTTGCTTTCAGTAGCGAAAATACGGATAAAAAATATCCAGTGTTTTCATTGATTTTGACTTCACATGGAATAGCTATAAAAGCATTTAATTTTTGTGTCAGTTGACAGAATAATTTGACCTCGTTAAAGTGTGAGTCACTTCACTAACGCAGCAATATTAAATGTCTGGAAACCACTCATAAAATAAAGTCTTTTACTTATTTTCATAATCTAAGTAGTTTTTTTTACCTAAGATGCCGGCAAAACACCTGAATGGAAAACAATGATGCTTGACTACTATACAGCTGCCACAAATTATGACAGATTTCGGTGGTGGTACTGTGAAAACTGCCATTGTCAGTGTACTACAGTATGCTACAACTAAAGTAATTCAATACACTTGAGCGTCCACTCTCGATTTCAACTAATTTCTGTTGGCATAAAAACAAAACTTTTAAAGTGAATTCGATGCATCATCAGCTGTAAACTTGT
The DNA here is from genome assembly GCA_024336925.2 of Zoanthus solanderi. Lineage (NCBI taxonomy): Eukaryota > Metazoa > Cnidaria > Anthozoa > Zoantharia > Zoanthidae > Zoanthus > Zoanthus solanderi. Next base: position 30,595 of record JANCMA020098544.1, on the reverse strand, counting down.
ATTGGGGAAAATCACATGATAAAACCACACCCTTACACTGAAGTAATTATTCAACATGCATGAATGAAATAGCCATTGCGTTTCAATATGTTCTGCCACGAGTAAGTAGTATAGGGGGTTTGACCGATGTGTAAGTGAACCCATACTGCAAATAAAGCTGATTTGTTTAATGTCTTTACCCTTCAACCAACAAATCTTAATTTTTGTTCTAAGCCGTTCGTTTTAAGCCGTTCTGTTTCAACATTCTGGATGCAAGTTTTCTTAAGCTGAAAGTCAAAAAAATTATCTTTCAGTGGAGTATTACTCACAGCAAGGTAAAGGTAGCAAACAAATCTCGACTTTGAGACCTATAACTTAGTAACTCAGTTAATTGTTATCGTGCACTGGACTGGTTGACCAAACAAGTTGAATTTTTTCAGTCTTGATCTCTTATTAATGCAACCAATATACACTGCTGTGCTGAACAACTGATAGAACACTGTTGTACACATGTTTCATTGACGAAAATAAAGTAAAAACAAAAATTAGTTTCACTGTAACTTTCAGAATTCCATCACTCAAACCGCAGCAAGCCAGTATTTCTTTCTTGCCGCTGCTTTCTGAATTAATTTTAATTAGTCGAGGAATTTTAAAAAAGCAGTGAAGAAAAGTTGAGCGACTCCGTAATATTCATTGATGCTGGTGTTCGATTAATTTTTCTTCTTTAAGTTTTGGAGCAGAAAAGACACTTTTTATGTATATAAAAGTAGCCAAACGCTTTTAATAACGTTATTGCAAGCGTCGTAATGAATAAGTTATTTCAGCAGTTGACAATCTACTAATAGACATGTTTTGCCAGGTGCCAAGTAACGACTTTTAATTTTTAGTTTTACAAAGAAAACTATTTTTTAAAAAAACATCACTATCACCTGTTTTGAATTTTTCAAAACGTAAATGTGTGATTGGAAAACCCTCATCTCGGGACACGCCTATTTTCATGGAGAAAAGTAAGGGCCAATCGCATCTGGTCTTTGTAAAAATCAGCCATGGGTTCTTTTGTCGGGAAAACAACTCTTTCAGCATTGAAAAGAGGGGCTTACAGACTGCCTGCTGATTGACTCTAATCACCCAAATAAAGAAATAACGGTTTAGCCAACAGAAAGTCAATTTGAATATCATCACTGAAGGCCTCACACTGTATAGTATGCCAAATTATGCTGCAGGAAAGTCGGCATTCTCATCAAGGTCAATTTATTTATGTGTTAGACATGAACTCAAAATGACTTTTAAAGAAAGATTGCCGGCGTTTCTTTTATAATCAAGGCTACGAAGACATAGATCTTACACAGATATTTTTGGCGGTATTTCATCAGGTGGAAAGCCGCAATATTTTAATAAATCATATGACCGATCTACTAATTTCAGCCAACACAAATGGATAAAAATATTTGTTGTTTTACATACGGAAGAGATAAGGAACAATGAACAGGGCTGACACTTCAGTGGTAGTTTTGATTTTTGAATCATAACATTTTACAACATCAGTGCCTACTGAGTACGGGTTCAGTTGTCGATCACTGCGAGTTGATCGTATGATCCAGCAATTGTCACAAGATTCACTCATTTAATCGACAGAAAAATAATTGAAATAAATTCAAAAAGTTCTTTGTTTTGATGTGTGTTGGATACCTGAGAAAAAATTCCCAGAAAGTTTACAAAGCTATATGATAAGTCGAACACAAAAAACCTATCGACTGAAAACGAAAAGATCGGCTTTCGTGACAATTAAACTTGTTCCAAATCAAAGTTTGTTAATTTGTGACTTGACTGATTTTAGTAGTATAAATAATAGGTTTAATGGCTACTAAATTAACCTAAATCAAGCCTCGAAAATCTAGGAATAAATAAAACTTTTCTGAATTAAAATTTGCAACAGTCTAAATTTAAATGGAGTAAACAACAATCCACATCTTTCTAACATAATAGTTCAAATCTGTTAAAATCTCTGTATATGTTTTGTTTCCTGTTTATAAAAATTCAAGTAATATTAAAACTGCTTTTTAAAGATATTTTTGGTGTTTTTTCCGTAAAAAGTTTTAATTGTGTACACGAAATAACACTATACAAAACCGCACGTGTCAAAAGAATGAGACAAAAAATTCTTAATCGATGAATCGACATTGCTAATAATAAACTCTTTTATTATTTCTCGTTTTGCTCGACAGGAGTCACTTTGAAGAGTTAAGAAACAATAAGTATCACATTCGTCCCTTTTTGTCAAAAACCCAAAATAAATTTTGACTGAAATTTTTTGATTCATAGTGATACTCTAATTACTGACAAGTTTAGAGCAGTTGTTGCATTTATTATGATTAATTTTGACCTAATTGTCATGATTAAGAGTGAATGGTGAGAGACACTAGCAGTTCATAAGCCATGCATGTCGATTTATGTTGCGGAAGTCTTAGATCTAGTAATGTTTTTAGCAGCCAGGTCTGACATACGCGTGTGAAAACATCTGGACTTGTAGAAGTCACTGATCAAGTGATTAGAGTATCGTTATGCACACAGCATGAAACTCTGTGGGAGCTCTGCTTGAATTTGTTTCTTGACGACTTTCTATTACTTCTCTATTAACTCTTTACTGCAAAACGCTACCATTTAATCAAATGTGGTTTCTTGTCGGCAAGAACCTCGTTTTTATCCTCATCCGCTTTAACTATACTAATTTGTTAATCTCACTGTTGCACACGTGAATCAACTTTTTGAAGCTGACCTTGTTTAAACAACCATAATAATGTATTTGGCCATTGGCTAAATGGTTGGACTTAAACGCAACAAATTTAGACAGTTAATAGCGGTGCCCCGAAGCACGCAAAATAGTCTTCTGCAAATACACCTGGGCTTTTTAAGGATATACGTAAAACGAGCGCGCGCCGAATGCATTGTTAATACATCACTATGTCAGCTTTTCCTTTCCCCTTGAGAGAATGATATATTTCACTTTAGGGTTTAGCGGTGAAAACAGCGAATATCAGAAAGAACAAGACTCGCGTGCTGTACACTGAACTGTCTAAAACAATTAGTGCAATCATCTTTCGTCAATTTGTCATCAATAGTCAGTGTTGCCGGCGGGCGTTTTAAGCGATAATAGAACAGGTAATCAAACTGCAGTTTTCTTTCTCTTTTAAAAATACAGAGTATTTTTTTGAAGTGTGCAAGCTTTAATCTCTCTTGACACCTGAAAATAACTCAATCGTAAAACAACGTTAAAGGCTCCTCAAGCACAGTTGCGTGATTCACAAAAATTTACGGCATGCTTACAAGAGAAGTGACGTGCGACCATGGTAAAATCGTTTCTGTCGTGTATCGTTATTTTGACGAAGAAATTGATAAGGCTATTTATCTTCTTAAGGGCATGTCTTAACATAAGAGCCATTTCTGAATCATCTAGATTTGATATGATAGCGTGCACACACAACTGCCCCCTACGCTTTGTCAACAATGGAGACGGGTCAGTGGTAGTCGAGGTCGAACTCCTCTTGTTTTTCTCAAGCCCAACATTCGAATTATTAACTTCCCAAAAATAGTTTCAATCATTATTGTCAAAACAAAATTCTTCCCAGTTGGATGATGTGGGGAGTTCGCAAACACGTATTCGGCCTACAAAGAAAAAAATGAAATTAGTGAAGCTCTGTAATTTAGCCATTTATTACCGCTGTCGCCAACAAAAAAATTTTAATTTGTTTACTAGACATGAATCCTGAAATTTTGTCAGTTGTTCAAAGCGAAATGAGAGACACAGCAATAAGCATATAGATAATTATAGGGGCGTAACTATTTTTCTATTCAAACAGAACTATTTCTAAGTCTTTCTAATAATTAGTGCAAAGGACTTCGTCACCATATATCAGAGCTAGTGGCTCCAGTATTGTGCTTTGGTAAGCTTTTCTGGGTTCCCCAGTGGGTGGTTTAATAGAATGTAAAGCTTTTCAATTCCTTTCAATGCCCTTGAACATAAAACCCATTGTCCACTAACATTACGCGCTATTGTACTGGCACAATATGCCTGATGATCTGAAGTCAATGTGAATGGTCCGTGCATAACCATTATCTCTATATCATTTACATATGACAGTAAATGCAATTAGAAGCGTAACAAGTGGTCGTTAGTTGTAATGGAACGGTCTTGATATTGTATTTGGTATTTAGTCTAATTCTCAGTCTGTTTGTTTAGTCATTGTTTTGCATCAAACCCCCAGAGTTCATAGCTTTTATCTCTTGGCTGTGAAGCACGCCCAAAAACATTTGCTATTGTAAAAAAGCCAGGCACAGAGCTCTGCACTTAATCAGTAAGTGTTATCGCTCGGATTAGTGTCAGTCTCACAACTGTGTGCCTTGCACATGAAATAGATACAGAACTTTCCAGGTAAGAAAAACATGTTTTGTATACATCAATAGCTGAAAAATACGTTGTCGTTGAGACTACATTGAAATTATGATTTTTGTAGTAACATGCTAAATGCATTAGAATTATGCAAAGAGACACTAAATGCGCTACTCAACTCAAATCAATGGCGTTTCGTTGCTTGCAGATTTTGCTTTTAATGCGTAGAGCAGCAAATTTCTTTCCGAGATTGCTAAAATGAGACTGCTTTGACAAATCAACATTCAATCAGCACAGAAGAAGAAGCGATAAGTGAAATCGGAAGTTTACTGCCCGAATGCAATGTAAACAAAATTGTCAAATATTGAGAGTCAAAGAGACCTAAAATCTACTCTTTACACAAATAAAATCAGACAACAGGCTCTATACTTCTTTTGTTTGCGAAGTTTTTACAAGAGGCGGGGAAGAAGGCCGGAATTGACAGAAACATATAAAAGGCTTCATTGGTTCGATGAAATGACAAAATGTCTTTTACACAGAGAGTTCACACTAAGAACTTCTCCGCCCCATTCGCGTGTTGAAGAAATCACGTTTTGCTTCAGTAACTCAATTTTAGCGTCTCTACTCTATGGTACATTATCGTTTATCTGTTGGACTGCTATGACTTATAGCGAGGAATACTTCCGATAGCAACAACAAAAAAACAAGTTTAAAACTGAGTCGAAAGGTCAGCTGTAAACATTAGAACTCTGGAGTCTTTGTTGGATATCGAAGTATAACTTTAGCTATGTCCAAGCAGTTATTCTAGCAGATTGCAGAGTAACTGTAAGTTTTTAAAATGAAACCTTCTAGTGTTTTTATTGGAATTATTTCTTGTCACTTCAATCTATTTGTCTTAAGTGATCAGACACAGCTTTAAAACCTTGTTAAGACAATCATTCATTATAAATATGTCTGCTTTATTTTTTACTTTTTCTAGACACAAAAGTTTTCAAGATGAAAAATTCGACGAAATTTTCTGTTTTTCTCACAAACCTCAAACCGAAACTAAATCTTAATATAGTCGGTTTAGAGCTTATCTTTAGCCTTTAAAGCAGGTTCATATCCTATAACTATGTGAAACGTCACCTAAAATGTTGTTCAGCTTGCCTTGGATCCTCTATTCGAGTGAATCTTAACAGCTCCTACAGTCTCAAACAAAAAAAGAAAACAGTCGACACTGCTTGAAACCAAACCTATAGCGTTAACATATAATCAGCTGGAACAATTTAAAGTCTCAATTAAAGATTAATCAAAATCTCAGCACCCCTGTTGTCTCAACAGTAAAGATGAAAAATACCTACATGTTGTTTTGAAAGCGAATGCTGTTTGACTTCGCTAGTTTTAAAGGAACACATTTGACATAATTGTATTTTGATATCTGACTCAGTGAAGATTTCATATGACCGATGGTTATATGAAATCAGCATGAAGACTTGTTTTACAAAAAGGTCGTAGATTGGTAGTGTGCTGTTGGCATTTCAGTTCCGTTGGGATTCTGTTCAACAACTTTCTGTCGTTTGACAATATTTAACTATTAATTTAAATTAAATGCTAGTGTTCGTAGAAAAATACTTAGAGGCTTTTATTTTCCTTCAATTTGGTAATGTGTAATGTTAAACCTTGTTTTAAAACATACAGTTACAAGTTAGGTATGGCTACGTTATTAATTGCTGAAAATGTGTTCGCAGCATAATGTTGTATTTTTTATTTCAGAGAATGAGATTATTCAGACAGTATGCACTTACAACTGAAGTTTATCTTAAGACAACTCCAAAGCAATCCAGAAATTTCACTTTTATTTAAAATAATACAAACGTTTTTATAAGTTTTCTAAACAGAACAGGTGTCTAGTCGGTTGGAAACACCTCGCAACTTTTTGAACCGATCAAACGATTAATGTGACAGTTTTACAAATAGATAAGTTTTACACCGTAGTGAAAATAGTTCTTGATCTGACGTTTTGGACTATAGTCCTTCGTGGGAATGAATGAACGAAAAATTAATGTGCACTGATTTGCAGCATTCGAACTACCTAACTAAAGCTGAGCTCTAAAACAATCTACGGGTAACACAGGAAGTCAATGAACTGATCAAAGGGTGAGTGAGCCGAAATTGCGTTGGGCTCAGTGCAGGTATATGCAAATAGTCTATCTCTGCCACAGGGAAACTGTCTTAATGATTAATTGCTTCACACGCATGTGCCACATTTGGCAAATCATTAATGACAATTAAAATGTGTTTATTCATTCAAGTTACTAATACTTTGTCAAATCAAAGTCATTTCTATTCATTTAGTAGAATAGAATGGATAATAAAAGTTCAAGGTCGATAAAAATGTATTTTCCGCAGATGATAGTTTTATGTTGTTTATTACAGTTAGCAAGCCTTAAACTTTCTGTTACCTTCAGGCTTATTTTAGCGTCCGGTTACATATTTCACGTTTCATGTCAAACATCAGGAAGCGACCACTATATTTTTATGAAGGCCAATATATTGCCATGTTGAAGCACTTCGCAGTAAAGTTATAGTTCTCCCAAAAACAATACAAAAAAGATGATCCAGTGACGCAAACACTTGATTGGTGCACCAGAAAATTGTCAATGTGTAGAGTTTTCCTTTTTTTAACAAATTGCCAAGTTAGTCGATAACTTACAACTGTTAACTGTTGCTGCCTGGACAGTGGAAAGTTAATGAGAGCCTTTCAAATTTATGCCAGGATGAAATGCATAGTAAAAAAAAACGTCTTGAAAAGAAGAGCAATCGACGCTTTACCAAATCAGCGCGTGCTCTGTTTGTTTTTCATCTTGTCTTTCCAGTTGTTAGGTTAATTGACTGTCAAACTAAGTATTTCACAGAAGAAAAACTGCTTTCGTTGGAGCAAACTAAGCGCATTACAGTTCCATTTGAGATATCCAAGTATTACAATAGAATGACATTGTGCCTCTGTCTATCGGGAGTCTTTTTTGTTTTTCAGCTCTTGTTGAATGATATAAAACTGACAAGAAGACCGTTCATCTCAAATTTAAAATTTATGTAAATCACTTAGTCAACAAATCAGTGTTATCTGCGATCCTATCATGCACGCACCCAACTTAACGCGCCATTCAGCAGACACGTTGATCCTTCAGTTCTTGTCACATCAGCGCAGATTTATTTCAGTGCAAGGTTCCGTGAGATAATCGTAATACGCTATAATTCGTTGTTTTAACTGAAAAGAAACTCCTTTCTGGAATTCACAAGAAATAATTAGTGAGCTGGTCATGCGCTTGCGAAATGAAAAGACTCGTGCTTGTGAAAATGTTTAAAATCACTAAGAAATGCTTTCACCATAACAATGAAGTATTGTTTATTCGAATCCAAGATGATTTTAAGCAAGGCGGGGAAAAGCAATTAGTACGTTCACAATTAGACCAACCCTTTAGCCAAATGTACACGGAGTCAAAACTAAATTTTCCTATTGCCATCAATATAGATGGATGAATTCTTTTTGCTGATTATTTATAATGAAGGGGACAAGGAGTAGCGATTTTGCTGGCACTCTAGAATTGTTTTCGTTTAATCTGTCATTAATCTACTTCAAATGTTAAAATAAACGAAGATAAATACAGAAAGAAGAGGAAAATACTGCACTCGTTGATACCTGAAAACTGCTGTATGTTGTTTAACATTAAGATATGTAAACTTTTTGACTAACATGAAAGTTCATTATATTATTGTAGCTCTCAGTGGGAGTTTAGGATTTATCGACAATAAATTTGTGTTTGTTGAAGAAAGAGCAAGAGCTTTACTTTACCAAAGTCTTTCTACACCGGCGTGTGCTAAGCTGTTTTCGTATTTCTGTGAAACATCTGTTCATGATTTATAAAATGATCTTTTTTTACAATCGATATACTCCAACCAGCTTAAATCCTAAGCTTCTCTTTTTGGGAGTAGGCTTTAAATATCTTTTACGTTTCAGGGAGTCATGGAAATTCGTGTACCTGTTTTCACACGCTCCGGTTTAATACACAGAGGTAGTCATCTGATATGCCCTTCAACATACATCTGTTTGAGCGTATTGTCTTAGATCTTGTTTAATGACACCTTGGTGTATTTGAATGACAATTTCTCCATGGAAACAAGGTAATTAACACTTGTGCAACCAATCAAAACCACGTAGCTTAACAAACGTAATAGCTCTTCGTAGTGATAATATGCTGTGTTTCTAACTCGTGATAAATACTGACACTTTGCAGAACTCTCGACACACCCCGGCATTTAGCGTTAATAGAGTCCAACCAGTAACCACAAAAACCGACCAAGGAAAGTAGCCATGTTTGCTCCACTTCCGACACTTACCTTCACACCAGCTCAGATCGCTCAGGTCTGTGAGACTCTAGAAGAGAGCGGAGATGTTGAAAGGCTTGGACGATTTCTCTGGTCTTTGCCTGTGGCTCCAGGAACATTGGAAGCGTTGAGTAAGCACGAAAGTGTACTCCGAGCACGGGCTATCGTAGCTTATCACACAGCAAATTTTCGAGACTTATACCACATATTAGAAAACCATCGGTTTACTAAAGACTCTCATGCCAAGCTGCAAGCGATGTGGTTGGAGGCGCACTACCAGGAGGCGGAAAGACTCCGTGGAAGGCCGTTGGGTCCTGTAGACAAGTACAGGGTGCGAAAGAAGTTTCCCTTACCAAGAACAATTTGGGATGGAGAACAGAAGACACACTGTTTTAAAGAGAGAACACGAAGCCTGCTAAGGGAATGGTACTTACAAGATCCTTACCCAAATCCGACCAAAAAACGTGAACTGGCGCAAGCGACGGGTTTAACTCCTACCCAAGTTGGAAATTGGTTCAAAAATAGAAGGCAACGAGACCGTGCGGCGGCCGCCAAGAACAGGTAAGAATAATATTCTACTCAGATACATAAAACAATGATTTATTCTAAGACATAACAGAGTGACAATGATGTATGTGTGCAAACGTATCTTATCAGCCAACTGCAAATACTTTGAAGTGTATCAATTGTAAAACTCGCAGGAGGGATTCAAAATCTTCTCACCACCTTTGAAACGGAAATAGGCAAATTACTGTTAGACTTACGGCTGAACTAGTTTGCTTGACGTTAATTGAGTGTGCCTTGGAGCGCACAAGGCGATTTCCGTTGTTTGTTCAATTTTCATTTTAAAAACAAATTGCTTCAAGAGGATCCCGAATAACATAGGTCTTAAAGAACGTTTGGGCTTGAAATGAACACTTCAAGGGACATGGCTCGTGGTAGTTCACAAACAACTATTCTCCTGCATATGGTAAACAGACACCTTACTTCAAAACAATACTTGTTACTCTAAGGGATTTTCTTCCTTCAGATCTAACTTGTTATCAACAGGGTTTGAAATCAATCTGCAAAAAAAAAATTTCTGTTCATTGTCAAATGCACTAGGATGTGATTCCTATATTTGACATGTTGTTTCGCTTTCTCTAATAATTATTTCCTGAAGCTACCAAAGCAACATTTAATGCTCCTTATATCAATGGTGATTTCAGTACAGCTAACATGTAATTTTCTCAAGTACTTAGCAAAGATTACTCTATTTATGAAGCTATTTGTTTGTCCAGTCTTGATCTAATAATGATCCTTCCAAAATGCGAGAAATATTACTTAAGGTTTGTTGAAAGACAAGAAACAACCTGTCAGGCCTTTAGTAGTCCTAAATGGGAACCTGGCGTCTTCAATATCAATTATTTCAGTTTTGATTACTAAAATCATAATATTACATCTCGGTTGAAAATCTTTCCTGAACAGATTAATACCAGTGGAATAAAACGGAACAAAGAATTAAAAAAGTTCAGTTCCAATGCGTATGTTGAGGGTAAATCAATCACCCAGTGGTGGTAAACCAAAACTAACATTTGGATATCAAAAAGACTTGTTAAAGGTACTGTATTAGAAATTCAGCAAGAACTTGTTTTACCTAAAAATGTTTCGACTGAAAAAGCGTTTCTTAACACGTTGATTTACGGGAATTCCTAAGCATATATGTATGGAAGTTCGTCGATCAATTTTTTCAGAACAATTTGTGTAAGCGATTTTCAAAGACGTATGTACAAATGAGTGAAATGATACAGATATCGCGGTTGTTTTAGTATGGTTTCATTTCTGGTATTCTAATTCCTATTAAGAGCACTACTCTAAACGCGCCGAAACAAATTGAGAAGACATTGATCCAAGGATTCGGTTACCCCTTTCAAACGATTCTTTATTTTTAATGTTTGTAAAACATTTTCAATTACTCTAGATAATCGCCAAAAAGGAATTTAGGAAAATGTTTTTCTCAAATCTTTAAGTTTGCTTTAACACTAATCTTTATTAAAATCTATTTTCCGGCATCTTTTGACAGTAATTGAAATTCTTGGCCCTGCATTTCTTGTTTTTCTTTTTAAGATTTTTATTTGTTTTTCGGTAGGTACACTTAGTCTAAACATTTCCAAAACCTGTAATTTTGTTTCTGGGTGATAATTACACCCTGTTTTGCACAAAAACTGCTAACTTGAATTAGTTGAAACGTGTGATAAATTACCCGCCTCGGACCGCCACATTGCTTCCAGAGAGCAAATAGAATGTAATACTCAATGAAAGGACTCTGTTGGTGACATCTCTGCCGGAGGCAAAGAAAACCATTACAAAACATAACCCTTTGAAGATGGGGACGAAATATTTTTGAATTTAAAATCAAAACACTTCCACAGTATTCTTTTCTTTTTTTAAACAATGTCAAATCCAAAGACACTTTTTAAACGGCACTTCATTGTTTGTTTGCTTGAAATTTTAAAGCAAATTTCCATTTTTAGCTGCTGATTCAAACTAAAATCTTTCAAACTAACAAAAGCAGCAGCGGATTTTTCATTTTTCGTTTTGATTCTTGGTTTGGAACGAGTTTCACATTTTGTTGAAACCTTGTTCTTGGTGATGAGGGTATATGGAGAGCTCTTAATATCTAAACAAATTTAGCGAGGTGAACATAGATTTCCTTCCCTGGGTCTTATCAAAAATGCTTTACAATTTTTTAATTTACCCAAAATTTTCTTACTTTTTTGAAAAGCAAACACAAGGCATTACATTTTACTTAAACAGCGATAAGCACCGATTACAGAACTACATTTTCAATCAACTAAACTTTTCGTGATTTTTTTTAAAAACATGAAAAACTGTCCGAAAAAATATCACAACCTGTCAGTTGCGAATTGAATGTTCAAATTGTCTCCGTCTTACTAAAAGGCAAGAAAATACAATCAAATGGGCCGCTCAAAGAGCACCGCATGTTCTTTTTTTGGATTGTACAACTCATTTTGGATTAGTATGTATTCTCGCTGAACTAGCTTTTATTACTTTTGTGATCCTAATCAGGAACAAACACACAATTAGTAGCTGTCTTTTAATGCATTTCTTGTGGTTACAGAAATGCGATCGTGCCAGATCCTTGTGGTAAAATCATCTATGCACACAGAAAAGAATATAATATATATCTATGATTAATGACTTTACTTTGTAATGGAAATTAAACACATTGCTTCCAGCATTTTTGTGACAAGACTTGAAAGTCGTGGATGTGATTTACAATTAATTTTTGTTTTGAACTCATTTAAGATATATTTAAATTTCACAGTGACTAATCGAAAAGTGTTTATCAATTTTACCGGCGTTTATTTTTTTACTTTGACGCTTTCGGAAAGTTAAAGAAAGTTTCCTTCCAAATGGAACAAATAAACGGAACAAACAACGGAAACCTTGTCTAATGTGATACACTTTGATTGCAAAGTCAATTTGCACACCCATGATAATTAATGTAACCAAACTACAGAATTCGTGTATTTCAGTTTATAACTTCACTGTGTTTTCTTGTAAATAGCTCATGAAATTTTTATATCACATGTCAAAGACATGACATATATTCTATTTCTCATTCATACATTGTCAATAATTTCTTACTCTGGCCTATTGTGTCTTTCTACGCAGGTTGAACCACAGGAATTCTCACAACTCGAACCAAAGTAAAGTCCAACTGTCTCCAGACGGCAGAACATTAGAAGACCTCCGCGGGCTAAAAACGAAAAACCATAAATTGAGCATTGACGATCTCGATGAAGATGATATCGATTTAGGGGAATAGAATAGACATTTAGTCACATACAGTAAACTACAGTCCAGTAAACTGACGAAAACTATCATGGCTACTTAGTTCCAAACCTGTTGTGAAAAGATTGCCTTTTCACTTTCGATTTTTTGAAACCTAAAACACATGAAATGTGGTGAACTGTAAAAAATTCATCGAGTGATGTACAGAAAAAATATTGTTAATGTTAAAATTTATAAATATTAACTTTGAACACTCGATAATTTATGGCAAGCTCAAAGCAGCATATGTATTAGATAGTTACTATTGTAGGAATTTTTTGGCTAGTGTTCTTGGTTATGGTTGAAAACATTCAAGGCAAGACTTCCAGAACTGATTCGCTAAGCTCCTGCCAGCAATTATTTATTTTCTTTTCCAAAAACGGTAGGGACATGCGGGTTTGACTAACAAAAAACTGAACTGATTCAAACATTTTGAAAATCAGTTTTCTTTGACAAAAATAATAAAAATCTAGCCCTCCTAGTGGCGATGTTGTATATATTGTACTTATAGCGTTAGCAAAACTATTACTACTAGTTCACAGGGTCTTGTTATTTCCTAAAATAACCCATTTTAGCGGAATCATCTTCAACCACTGATCTCTTGGGAAACTGTCAACAATTGAGCAGTTATCTTGAAAAGATATAGACAAAAAAACTCTGAATCTTTTGTTTTACACAGCTCCTTTCTAATATTTGTGTCCACTTCTTTTGATTATCTTTTGAAACGGGTTAAAAGCAAACGCTAAATGGTTGGTTCCCTTTAAAATATTAATAGACAAACTACATCGAAAGCCGTCATTAATTGCTAGATAGACGGTAATTGCGTTCTGGTAAAGGGAATATAGATAAAAGAAATGAAAACTTAATTTAAACTGACTGCAGCAATCCGTTCGTTTCTTTTTCAGTGGAAGATGTTCCAAACGTTTCTTCCACTAATGACAGACCGTAAACAGTAGTTAATTAAGTTAAATGACATTAGCATTGCTGCCATTTCGAGTAATATCATAAGAAAGCATCGGGATTACAGATCTTAAAAGATCTAGAACAAACTCTCTTAAACTTTACTGGAAATTTATTTATTATATACAAAAATATACATAGATAAATGGGTCATAATAAAGAATAACGAAACAGCAATTGGTGGTCTTGTTTTACTTCATTCTGTCAACAGCAGTTCATTGAAATCGGAAAGTACTTGAATCAATTGTGCTCTGTTTACTTTTGATATTCTTTTTAATGTTCACTTATCTACTGATATCTCCGTTCAACAGTCGGGTGTAGGGATTTCGGGGCGATTAGAGATAGGTGTGTGGTTTCTTGCTAAAGATTCAAGTAGCGGCAACGTCATGATAGTGTTAAAGATTACCATCAAGGCGTCTTCTGCCTTATCGTTTGAACGAAATGTTGATCATGAAACTTGTTCTAAAGTTGAAAAGCTAAAGTTTATGCTTATCTCGGTTACCATGTGATAGCATTCATTATCAATTGATTGCATTGATACAACATTAGATGGAATATTCTGCAGCTGATATTTCAATTCCAACTATTTCGTTTGAGTTCCAAGTGATTGCTTGAAGAGCTTCCGTGGCTCAAAGTTGCAACGCAAACAAAGCTATTTTCTTTAAGCAGATGTTGTTTTATTCAGTAACTCACAAATGCTGCAGTAAAAGTAACTTTAAACTTTCCCAACGATTGAGACTGATCCACCCAAAGATTTACACAAGAATGTACTCATTCCAAAAAATTCATTTACATTTCAAGTTATCTTTTGTAGTTGATAGATGCTGCACAGAATACCAACATGAAACACGACAAGAAAAGATCAAAAACTTAAAATTTGTGTGAGCGCAAATTTTCTTTGCAAGTTTAATTATGAAAACTTTCTCAATGCCCCAAGCAAGAAAGATGAAAGCACATGAAGTACTTTTTTTGGAATATTTAAATAACAATTTGTTTCTCCTTTCAAGATAACATTAGTGTCGTGTGCATGTGACTTGTCTTCCTAAAATATAAATAAACTCAACCCCAAAATTGTTAGAATGTTGACGTTTGTGCTTCACGTTCAACTCGCACGGTTCAAATATTGTATGAAATTGAAGGCAATATCAAACTTTAGTACGCGCGTGTTTCTATTTCTGCATTAAATTGGAGGATTTCATTTTTATTACTTCAAAGGCAATAAACACGTAATGCAAATTGAATTGACAACCATTACTAAAACTAAAAACTGAAGGGTAAGTTGAACTTAGAGGATTTTAATTTAACAAAATTATTCTTTCAACAACTAAAATCGATCTCGTTTCAAACTGCATATGTTTGAAATGTTGTTGTCTCAAAAATAGCAATAAGGAATTCACACTTCCCCGTTCTTTTCGTGTCAAAATCCATAAAAGCAGCACACATTCAGCACAACCTGCTTTCATTTATAATCAATCAACCAGTCAGTGTAATTTATATATTTCAAATGTAACCGAATAAGCCCAAACGATATGATCACTTGTAAAGCGGTGAGCAGACACATGTGTGGCGGATCACTTTTTAATATATTCTAGTGCCAGTGAAATAAATTAAACCGGTTCTGTTGTTAGGGTAATTTTAATGTAACTAGTATTGTAAAGAACAACCTCCCCATATAGCCTTCTGCTTAAGAAGACGCAGCCATTGCCTTTTAAAAAGGCTTTGCGGCTTACATACATTTTAAGAGCTTTTCACGTAAGACCGTTGGAGTTGCCATTCTCTATATGTCAAGAGCGACAGCTTAGAAACGTGTCTTGATGGATAAGTGAGCTTGCTTAGTGAATCCCTAAACGAAGCACATAAACTAACAATAAAATATTTTGAAGGATTAAATAACGGATAACACGTTACTCAAAGGTCAAGTTGTCTGTGCTGTTTGTTATGGCCTGCATTCACGACAAATATCAAAGGACGGCTTTTTCACTATGGGAACCTTTTACCGTGGAGAAATATGCATTAGTCGACACTAATGCGTCTAATTTCGCCTTCCTATATCAAACAACTACAAATTCAAGAATATATTTTTGAGCTAAACAAAGACAAAGAAATGGCTGTAGATATACTATCTGCAGCCACTATAAACAGTCTTCAAATACTATACTTTTTTAAGGTTTCGATGTTCCAAATGTTGAAATGTTTACTCTTTCAATTTTGCTACCTGTATTAATTCGTTTCTCCTTTTTTTAACAGTGCAAAATGAACGAATTGTTCTGGTCAAGAAATGCAGTTTTTTTCCCCATTAATCACTATCTGTACTAGCTAGAAACGTATCAAACTACACACACTGACACAGATAATAAGAAATATTTATATTTGAAAACAGTACATTCAAATAAAAAGCAACACAGTACACTCAAAAGAAGAGGACTAGCTTTTCCTGACAAAATTAACTTTTGTTCTCAAGTAATTTCTGAGACGGAGAAAATGTTAGAATAATCAAAAGCTCTATTTGTCAGCGAGATTTTTGCTTTTTTTTTTAAAAGGAAACTCGTATCAAAGATGTGTCTGTCATCGCAAATCAGATCTGACACTTAACACAGCATTTCTTGCTTTTAATCTGGCATTAATCGGTATTTCCTTCATCAAGCTAAGATATGATTAAATATTTGCAAATAATCTATGTTTACAAAACATTAGTTGACATGCAGCCTCGGGCCAGATGAACTTTTATCTGTCAACTCACATTATCGCTCAGGTCTTTAAACTGTTACTTAAAAGCACCAAAATTTTAAAATAAAAACTAAAGATGACAGTTGGTCTCCAGGCTTAGCTTTATTTTGGGTCTTAGATATAGGTGAATTCTTCAGTTTCTTCAACTGAAAACTGTGTGAAAAAGAAAATACATTCGTAGGTTGCGTTTTCGCCGGAAGTTCAAGATCATTCAACTGATCAGATAACTAGCGAAAATTGTGTGGAATATTTATTGTAGCTGTTATGTTGAACAGGGATTTCAGTAATGGTTTCTATTTTGTATTATTTGTATTTAAGTTGGTTTCTGCATCTTATATGTAAACTTGTGGCTAATGTCTTTCCTTAAAAAGAGAAAGATTGAGGTATTGAGGTATTTGTTTTAAAGTTATTACTTAAAAACAAACCTTGGGCTTGGTTGAAATTTTCTATGACTCATTTATATAGTTATGGACATGCAAAAGTATGAAGCGTTTTGGAACTGGCAGCTGGAAAAGTTTTTTTTTACATGTGATTTTCATTCTGGTAATTAGCTTTTCACAAGCTCAACCGAGAATTAGGAATGGAAAGTAACTTTCATGCTATAAAAATGACATGGAGACACAAAGTCGGATGAATTTTTAAAAGCCCACTTAAAATTTCAAGTTCAACATTCAAAGATAGGTGACATTTTCCATTTGTAAACTAAACATTTAATTCTTTATCTCTTTCACATGACAACATTAGACTTCGCAGAAGCCCATATTCGGCAACATTATTTAAAAATGCCTTGATAAACAAATGACTTTTGGCTGACTGTGAACTGAAGTATAAAATACAATACAGGTATTGGGTTTACTGTGTCATAAAGTTTTTTGCTGCGGAAAAACTAAAAGACGGCCACCAACCTCTGTCCTGTTTTTTGCAAAGTCAGAAGTCTAACTAAAACCCCAAGGGATGAATTCTTATTTCGTTCTCTCAGGAAGGAATTGATATCCTAAACTGACAGATGCGTGTATTTAAAAAGTTTTACTATAATATCTATATCATGAGATCAAATACCTTGACACCTAGTTAAAATATCCAAACTGTAATCTATCTGTCGGCTGCCGTATGGATGTGATTATCCGAGTAATAAAATTCTCATCTTTCTTAATGTTTTTGACTTTTTTATGTTCTTATCAACTTTATGGGTTTGGCCGATTTCCCCATATCTGATAAATATTTAAGTCTTTGCACCGAGGGTTAAGAATTTTCTGCGAAAATGTTCTGGGTGCTAATAAAAAGCTCCTCAGCTAAGAAATTAAACATACAAATCTGTAAGCCTGTTAACAGACGACTCAGTAAAAATGACACCCGAGATGTCAGCATAGTCAATTTAAACCACTTTACAAAATAAAGCAGAACGCATCTTATAAAATTCTATGATATTGGGTTTCGCTCATTTTGCCCAAAAAAATCATTGTGAGACTTGGCTGAAATCAGTTCCTTTTCATTTAACATAACATTTACCGCTTTCTATTCATACTATTAGTATTCATTTTAAAGGATTTTGGTATTCAACTAAAACAAAATGTTTAAATTCATACGGAATCCTGCTGTTATGTGAAAGATTTGTGCGTCGAATGTTTGTCGTCTAAAAAGATCAGCAACATAATTATTAAAGCCTTTGATAATTGTTCCGCTGTCCAAATCACACAGACCTTGTCCGTGCTGGAGAAATTCTAAAATCACTCATTTCTTTTTCAATTGATTAGAATATATTAAGATTTTTAAACAAAAAGATTGCAGTCCAGCTTCTTGAAACAAAGCAATTTTTTTTTTCAGGTTGACTTTTTTAAACTGGAGTAAAACAAAGTAATGTACTGTTAAATGAATATTTGCTATTTCAAATTACTTTTGATAGCTAAAACAAGTTCTCTTTGTTGCTTAGTAGATATCTGAAAGTAAAATTATTAAATCTGGTATAGGAAACAAGCTGCTATCAATTTTTTTCTCCGTCTCCTCCCGCTAAGAAACATAGAACTTTATTGAAATGATAAGGGTTATAACTCTGTTGTTTATTTGCATTTATCATTTGAGCTAAATCTTTGTTGTGCTGCTGACTATAGTAAATGGAAACGTTCTCAACCTAATGTGCAGGTGTTAAAGCTAAATAGAAATAAATTGCCTCAAACTGCTCCTAAAAACCATCTTTTGATAGACAATTTGTTACTGGCGTCATGTCGAGAGGAAAGCAGAAATGTAAGCTTTAATCACAATATTCTAAAGTTTTTTCATCGTCTCGTTTGTTATAGGAGGCCTTCTCTTGAATTTATGTCCGCTATGAAATGTCTATTTTATTCGTATGACGAACTATAAACAAATTTAATTTAAAATAAACTATCTTTAAAGCACTAAAATAATCGGTTAAATTTTAATCTGAGGAAGAATTGAAAGTAAAAGTTGATTCACATTCTTAGTCAATACATTCTAAAACTCGAGAGGGCGTCGACACGAAATCGTTAAAAATTTGTTTTCCAGCTGTTTTGCGCCGTATTCCGGCTGTAATCAGTACTCTCGGCACAATTTGAATGGCAGCTTGACATCTCTTGACAAAGTCAACAAAACCAATCTCTATGAAATCAAAACTCCTGGGAAATTCATACACATTCATTCCAGAATTCTCATTGAGACCTCTTCGTAAAAATCCGTCAAAAAACAGCATTTAAATAATATACTAAGGAAATGTTTCCAACTTAAGATAGAGGGTGTTTGCTTATGCAAAAAAGGTAATTATTGAAATAAACACCTGTCCGCCTTTGATCGTCGGGGAAAACTCGCCATTATCTAGGAGTAAGAAGAAGCCGAGTGACTAGAGTTTTTGAAACTAAATAAAACATATAGATCAGATAAGACATCAGATAAGACAGTGATATTAAAAATATAGAAAACTATACAAGTACTAAACAATAACGTATGTGGTTGTTCAAGTACTGTTTCCCAATGACAGTCATGTTAAAAATGGACACATCACATACGAGAAGTAGCTATCAGTTTTCAAAGCTGTAAAAATCAAATTGATTTATATTTCTGTTGCGTTTATCCAATGATAAATAATACAAAATTAATATAAGAGGAAGGGAAACACAAAATCTAAATCAAAATAATGAGAAGTTTTTGTGTCAAACCATAATTATGACACCTTTTGTTTGTTCAAAGTATATTGTGCTTTAATTTTGAAATGACATATCTTTGAGCTATATTGGAATAGAATAAGGATTTTTGAATGCGATACTAACTTTTCTAAGGAGTTTTCTAGTTAATTTTATTAAAAACAACTTGTAGTCTTTTTATGTTTGTTACTACGAAAAGTCTGCCAACGAAGATAAATAAGTTTGCTTGTAGAGTATACGTTTTTAATATCTTAGATTTACATTTCATACTAACATCGCATTTGTATAATTAATCTCGGCAAAATCTTCTCTAAGGGAACAGGTAATGTCTTCTTGGAATGAAAAAACAGCATCTGATATTACACCAGCAGTAGAGTTGAAAAAAATAAAAGCTTTAGTGCATCCATAAAACGATTTGATTTGAATACAAACTATACGTAAAATTATATTTTTAGTTTGTTTGTATTTCCCGTTTGGTAAACGTTGTTCGATATGAGATGAATGGATGGTAAATAAACAAAGATTCGCAGTTTAAAAATCGATTTATAATATGCAACTTGCCCAAACGCTGATCAATGTAACCCGGCCTCTAACCCTCCATATGCTCTAGAATGAGCAATGTTTTTATTGCAGCGAGTGTGCATTCAAAGTAGAATATAATACAAAATGTTTTTGAACAGTTAAAGCCTTTTTAACCTGAACCTTGCCCTTTCTGAACTCTACCAACAAAACGGTTTTGCCTAAAACTTTCGGTTTCGTTTAAATGGTGATAAGCGAAAAAGCGAAAAAAATGTTGATCGCCATTCGGCAAAGATGAACTTGATCTGAATAAAGCACAAGCTTGTCATTAGTTAGTTTGATGATTTCCATCCAGCTAATAAAACTTAAGAGATTACAAACAATATTTCAGCCAAAACACAATAGTCAGTACTGGAGGAAATTTGTGTGAGATACTGTCAGTTGGCTGTTCGCGTACTCTCAATTCAAAAAAATACAAAAAACTTCCTGCACGTTCAGGAAGCGTGAGCCTATTATATCTGAGGAGAACAATTATTTGTTTAATCTTCTAAAACCCTTTATTTGCAATAAAACATATTAGAAAAACCATCTCAGTCACACCTTCAGGTAATATCGTTTATTGATTTTAAACAGAGATACATATTTACTTGTGCTATTTCAGATTACAATGTAAATCCAAATTTCTCCATCATCTTGTTGAACTTGTGATCTCATATTTCAAGAAATGTTTTAATATCAAATCAATGCCTCTCGGTTCGATTTGGAAAAGTACTTTTTACTTTTAGTCTTTGAGGGCCTTCTCTTTCTAATTAGCTCTCGTTGTACTATTTCAGCTTGTAAATATGTCAGTAAAACTTCCGTGTGTAGCTGTGTTTTATAAAACTAAAAGCTAACGAGGTTTAAAATAAAAAATATATAACAACAAACAGTTTTTTTAACATTCAGATAAAAATCGTTAAGTTGAAGTCACTTGAAAAAAAACTGTAGTCATTGACTGCAAAGCTATCGATGATCGTGATGAATGACCAAATCTCAAAACAAACTAAACAATAGAAGTAACGCGAGGGATCAAGTAGATCTTTAGAGATTCAACTAATATTCTGAGTAGAGTAGGTTTCCTTTGTCTAATTAATTCGGGGGTTAAAGGCTGCCAAGGTAGGAAAGCACTTCAGGCCAATTGTCGATGGCGCTAAAAAACCGAAGAATTTTTATTTTTCTTTATATTTACAAAATGCTGAATTATGATAAAACAAAGTCCTTTTTATGGTCATAAGCGAATCAAAAGTAAAAAAACGAATGGTTTCACCTATGTTTTCATAGACTAACTGCGAATCAGTGTACTACAGAGTAGAGTAGTATTTTAAATTGGTGACTCTTGAAGATTGAAAGCGATTTCTCAGTGCAGAAAATCATAAAGTTTTGTTTTAAGTAATTTCTTTTCCTTAAGATAAAAGATTAACACAAAATCAAACTACGAAAATCGAACTTTTTTTTGCTGTGTGCACGAACAGATAGCAACAAAGCTGCTTCTCTCGCAAAGTCAAAAAATATAATGATATAATGTACCAACTGACAATCGCCCAACTTTGAGATTCCTATTGGAAAACCATCCAAGTTATTAATAAAAGATATTTTAAAATCTTGCAAGCACCATAAAATGGACATACTAAAAATTTGCTGATTTTTTACAATCAAACATTAGAAAGGGAGATTGACAAGAAGCCCACTCAGGTTTCGAGCCACAATCAATGATAAAAGTTTCTGGTAAAAACTTTTGCATTGAAAAGTCAATTTACTGTTCACGCAAAACATACAAATAATGTTGACTGCTCTCTCGGGCACCTTCCATTGCTAAATTGAAAACTTAAAATAAAAGAACAATGCAAACGCTTGAAAGTAAAAATCAAAACCATAGAGGTCTTTTTACTAGTCTACATTGTACCTTTCACTGCCTTCAAAGCATATTAACAATCACGGAAAATTATCATGACAAGAAAACATTAAAAATTGAAGCAACGGAACAACCTTAAATATTTCAAGATCTAAAAATTGCCTTGCAGCAGAAAACAATTACAGACCTTCAAATCTAGCTATGCCATTTATGATATCTTCGATATAATCATGCTGTTTTACAAATACAATTATCGGTTTACTAAATAAACTTTATTTTAAAAACAAATTATTACACATTTATATTAGTTTATATATCCATTAGTACCGCAGACCTGTTTTTTTTTTCTTTCTTTCTTTGCGCTACACCGCCGATTACTGTTCAAAAGAATTGCTTCTTCCCCCGCCTTGGCTATTTTCAGAACAATTGACATGAAATGGAGCAAACACGCACACATATTCAGTCAAAAAACGACAATAACAATTGATTTTTCAACAGATTAAAGTTTTGTCGAAGCAACATTCAACATTACAATCAAAGTAAAAACACCTTCCAAAGTTGCTTTTATTAAAAGCTTTCATGGACACTGAACAAGTCTTTCATCGTTCCGCATTCGCCGCCCCTTGCCCTTGGTAACAAACTCGTGAATCCGCAGCATCACCACAAAAAACTCAAAGCTGTCACCGCAGCTGTACATGTATTTTTATAATTTCAAAGTAATCATCAAGCAAAACTTTTGCGTAAAAGCTACCTCCTATATTAGTCATACTCTTCTATAACGTTCATTGGTACTTGGCCGTGAAATGACGAACCAATTTGTTCTACAAATTGAAATCTCAACATTAAAAAGTTAAAAAAAAACGTTCTAAAAGATAAAACTAATTGTTTTGTTTTCATCAAACTTCCACGAAATGCTGGCATTGTAATGATAAAGTAGCAATATAAATAATATTTCCCGACGTCTCGTTGACGGCTAGAAATCAAAAACTTTTATCAACAAAAGTTGCTGGTATACAAAAATTAAGAAAAAAACAAGATAATACTCAGAACTTTAATCGGTAACTTTTGGTAACCAATTTGTTCGTGCATATATGCATTTTGTTATCCATGCTTTTTTTCTTCAGACGACGATATAGAGCTTTTTTCTATATTGACAAACGCTATACCTTTCTTCTTAAGCTTGACACAAAGAGAAGTTTTTAGCTCCTTGTTTAGCTTGTTCTATTGTGTAAACAATCTCGAAAAATAAATTTCATATTCAAATAATGACCGCTCCTCCTAAATGTCTCTTGTTAGACCGCCCACCTTTAACACGTCTGTTCTTTTATTTGACTCCTGAATGGATATCTGATAAAAGCTGCTTGTACTGAAAGTCTCTCGGGAGTGTTAGTTTGATAAAGACTACAGAAATAAAAGGAGACGCTAATTGTTTTCTAAAATTTAGGTGTTTGGAACTAATTGAAGCTTTTGAGCGTGGACTAACATGCATTAGCTGAATTTGCAAATCAACTTTTGTTATGAACGTAGTGATTCGTATTAGGAAATTGTTATAAAAATTATCTTGTTTTGCCTGTCCAACAATTTTAAAATTAGCAGGAAAAATTGTTGATAAATTATTACCTATAACTTATTTATGTTTTGGCTGTGACCAGAAGTTGCCATGTAAATGTTTTGTTTGGAGTATAAAAGTTTTTTTTTGTTCTCCGTCAACAATGAAATTTTAAATTGATAACAAATCAAGCTTAGGTTATCTGAGAAGTCTTTATGATCGTTTTCATATTCATTTTGATTTGTTCCTGACCAATATATAATATTCTTTAGCAGTGCAATAACTGAACCATTATTGGTAGCGAAAGGTTAATGACAAGGGCAGGCGCGTGGAGTTGACTCAAACAATATGAAATAAGTCTGTTTAGCTCAGAATAATTTTAACCTGATGATGACCCAAGTTGTTGAAAACGTTTGTTTTTATGAAACATTTTACCATTTGTATATTCATATTTTATATCGGCACTTATGTCTCAAGAAATACGTTTTGCCACATAAGTAAACGAATAAATGAGTAACACTGAAACAAACACAAAATCAGTCAACGAAACCAATTTTCTCGAACTAATCTCGGAAGATTAGTCTGAGGCAAAAATCTCTTTATAAAATGTAAGTCAGGTTGAGAATGAATTGCTTCATTCTTTATCTTTTCCTTTTCTGCCGAGATAAATAATTGTACTACAAACAAATATACTTTGTCTCTCCACACTCAGTAATCACATATAAATATGAAAATTTCATCCTCTTTTTAAGTTATTTTGTTCCTTTTTCGTTTTCATCTGTGTATAGTTCATTTGTAACAGCGGGACATTTCTCAGACCTAATTCAAAAGGCCATGACAATGAACCCTATAGAATAAGCACGATTAAAACTAGCTGGAACATATCGTCAAGTTCGTGCATACATGCTGTTTATGTAATCTAAAATGATATTAAACTATATTGTTTGATGACTACTTCCCACCAGATTAAATGTTTAAAAACGGTAAACTGAAAAATTGGAAAACTGTAGTTCATTAGATACTTGATTTTGATCGTATTTCAAAACCAGTCATATTTTTCATTTAGTTATGAACATATTTTAAAACAAGCTAGCTATGCATCATATATACTACTCTCGTTAACGAGTAGTAATTGCTAGTCTTAATTTTTCCTATCTGTTAACAGTCGTATAAAGTTAGTTACTGTACGAGAGTGTGTTTTGTGGCAGTATTACTCGCCATCTGCCAAAACTCCTTTGTTTCGGCTGTCTTTGGAGCCTAGTACTGGCATAACAACATTTTTAACGGCGTCCAAAAAGATATTACTGTTACGTTTTTACATCAGTAACAAGACTGGAGTAATGGACGTTACGTTGGCAATAAATAAAATAGAATTTCAATTTCAGTTTCCACAGAAGCCTCTACTCTTAACTATACTGGTTTTCCTATTAAGGCTTTGAAGCCAAGACAGATTAAACTTAAAGGCAAAATGGAACTCTCTGATTCAAATGAATAGCATTCCTGTTTTAACACTTTCAAAGTAAAATTTACTAGGATCCTTCCTAAAAACACAGAATATCCAAAACGCATTTTTATACAAAACTAATAGTAATTTCTAGTTTGGATACATTTTGGATATGTTAATGAAACAAACCAATCGTAAAAAAAAATGGGTTCATCGGTAATGATTCTCCGACGCTTTTCACACGAACTATTATTTTTAGACTAATCAAAAGTTATTCAACGAACACCGTTCGGATGCCTTGATCAGATTCATTTTATGGTTATCGGTGTATCTTTGTAAAGGAATCGACTTGGAGGAATCTTAGCTTAACCTAAATCCTTACAAGCGAAGAAGCTCACGTGGCCGGCTGGCTTATCTCTGGGATTGAGAGTCTTTCACTCCCGCCAAACTGGAAACTCATCTATCACAAGGTACTTTATTTATCGAATTCGCGAGAATGTAAAGCTGAGTCAGCTCTTTTGGAAAAGAAGGTCACACAAATGTCCAAATCTTGGTACAGCCGTTTATCACGTGACCTTGTGGTTGGAAGAGCAGAGATCTTAATACTGCGCCGACCAGGTCCCCGAACTTCTAGAATGCGTCGTCATTCGTAAACTAAGCTGGACATACTTCCGCAGACACCTATTGTTAACAGATAATAATTATTAATTTTAAAAAATTGTCTTTTATGAAAGAAAACAGCAAACATGTTAGTTATTAGCGACTTCAAACATTTTATTGAAACTAACAAGAACTGACAAATAAAAAAGACAAAAAGATTTCTCAGTTATCAGCATATGTTGATATTAGATGTATGCCATCAACAAACTGACTTTGAACAAAACTTGGATTTTGGAGAAATTACCAAGAATTAGGATCTAGGAGTGGCTTGGTATACTTCGTGGCCTCAAGCAAACCATCTTTCATAAAACTTTCTAAATTATTAAATTAAAATGTATTGTTTCCAGTTAAATTTAAAATAATCGGACACTACGTTTTCATTTCAGAATTCTCATTAAAAATTCCATAACACAACCTGTGCTGTAACCAATGCAATCAAATGCCTTTTCATCGTGAATATCCGCAACATGTACTGATATATGTTCCATCTCCTCTCTAACAAGTTTTATCAAGCGTCGCCTGTATTTCGCAACCAGACTATGATCGAACATCAGTTTTTCATTAGCAGCGGTCTAGCATTTTTGTTTCATCTAACAAAAAAAAAAAAACAAGTTTCCAAAAAGATTGAAGTTAGTCTTAGAAGCCTTCTTTTCCACTTCAAGCTTGCATGCATTTGTTTTACGTGGCAAAAACAAAAATATCTTGACACAGGTTTAGCAGGTATTTACCATCCAGTTGTGTAAAATAAAATTTGTTTCTTTCAGACTTATCTTGTTCAAATGAATAAGATATTAGATCAAACTTCCATTCCCAGTAACCCAGCATGTACCACAGGTGGTTGATTACCTGTCCATTACCTGACCCTGTTAACAATGATCATTATTCACAGATAAACTTTATAGTCTTTTGACTTGAACAGCTTCTTTGAAACTGTAACGGCTGCCCACAGTGTGTACGCTCCGCACCAGGCCAGTACTAATAGCAGTAGCTCTAGTAAGAGTATAGTGGAAGAAGTATAAAAGTAGTAGCTAGCTATTGCAAAAGAAATTAAACGTACAAAAGTGTTCCTTTAATTTCTTCTATTCCTTTGCTTTTTCAATTCAGCGTCGGCCAGGGGGGGAAGTGAAATACCAATACATCCGAAAAAACACATTCAATATACCCAAAAATAATTTGAAATTCATGTAAAATACCAAAATTTGAAAAACATGGTGTTCCTTATACCAAAATTCAAGAAAAGTGTAATACTTAATACCCAATTTTTAGCATTAAAATACCGTATACCTAATATCAAATGCCCCTAAATACCGAAAACCAAAAACCCTGTCATCCGCTTTAGCATAATGTTCATAATTCATCCGAATATCTATAGAATGGCGTTAGAATGACACCGAAACGTCTCTTTAAACTATTATTACTGTCAGTTATCATCATATCTTTAGCTTTTTACCTGGAAACATAATTCAGCATTAGCCTCTAAGGTATATTATAGGGTATACTGCACTTTTTGTTGATCTTCCTAATTTCTTGAACTTCATATATAATATAGTGACTGGAGACTCTCTTTTTACCAACCGTTCATCCTTAATTTAGACCTCCAGATTTAGTTCTCTCTATCTGTTTGAACTAATTGCTTCGTTAGGTCTTTGAATGGAAAGCATCATCTCTCCAACAAATCCTACATTTCTCCAAAGATTCAGATAGTCTTCCTATCACAGTTACCTTACACTTAAATTGTCACTTGTCCTTCTTTCAAATTCTGATATATGGCATCAGTCTCACGATGTGGTATATGACACCAATCGCAAGATATGGTATATGGTTCCGATCGCAAGGTATGGTAAATGGCACCAATCGCAAGGTATGGTACATGGAACCGATCGCAAGGTCAGGTATATGTCACCAACAGCAAGGTATGATATACGGTAACAATCGAAAGGTATGGTATATGACACAGTTCGCAAGGTGACAAAACATTATTATTGTTTGAAATGGCTTTTAGTTTTCAAATATTTTAAATTTTTCTCACAATATATCATAGTTATTTATTTAGCGGTATATGGAATTTCAATTTCTGTTTATACATTTTTATCAGTATACTTGAATTAGCATTTTATAATCTAGGGGAAGGTCAAAAGCTTATATTAGTTTTAACAGTAAAGTGTCACCCTCTTTAAATAAAGTTATTATTATTATTATTATTATTATTATTATTATTATCATTATTACTATATTTTTAAAAAACATTTAAAGCCAAAAAGCCAGTGCAAAACCGTGTACAACCAATACACTTGCCAACGTTGGATCATACGATCTTGATCAGTCGAAAATAATTTAAAAGTAGAATTTTTTTGTCAAAAAGAGTGCAAAACTGACCTCACAACGTGAGTTAGAGCTGTTTGTACAAATTCGACTGGCCATTACCAGTTTTCATCAGGTTTCAATAAGACAATTTCTTGTACAGCTATATATATGTTCAAAAAAATAACGGACAGAAATTACAGTTGTTTTAAGATAGTGAAATGGAAGATAAACGGTGCCAGATAAGATAAAAGTAATAACAATAACAACTATTAAGATAATTGGATTACTGTTCATTACGTCTGTTTATACCTAAAGGTTCAACGGTTTTAGCTTTTTGAATAAGGTGAGCTTCACGAGCTTTCCGTACACAATCAAGTTTAGATTTAAGAAGTTCGAATGGAATAAAAAGCATATCTTTGTGGGAGTAATTACTACTAAAAAAGGTCCAGAAACTGCCGTATGAATATAACTACCATTAGGGTTTAGAATAGACATCACGGCACTTATAGCTATTGGCTTAGTGTGACACATTCTTCTATTGTAACAAGGAAGTGCATCGCTTGAAAAGTAAGTATAAACAAGACCTTTCGGTACTTGTAACTATTGGCTTAGTGTAGGACACATTTTTCTATTGTACCAAGGGGAGGGGGGGGGGCATCGCTTGACATGTAAGTATAAACAAGGAATCGCGGCACTTGGCTTAGTGTGCGACAAATTCTTTAGTTATTTTAGGCTTGAATGTTTTGTTTTCATTGCTTGCATGCCTCGCAAGTATGGCTTGCATGCCTTGGCAGTATGGTTTGCATGCCTCGCAAGTATGGCTTGCAGGTCTCACAAGTATGGCTTGCAGGTCTCACAAGTATGGCTTCCATGCCTCGCAAGTATGGTTTGCATGCCTCGCAAGTATGGCTTCCGTGCCTCGCAAGTATGGCTTCCATGCCTCGCAAGTATGGCTTTCGTGCCTCGCAAGTATGGCTCGCTGGTCTCGCATGTTGTGCATTGCCATATATCTGCGCTGCCGACCACGTGTCAACCAGTTGACGTTGAATTAGTGAGCAAATCTGTTTCGCTGACTACTGTCACTATTTACCATACCACTAAATTCCAACTTTGATCATTCTGTGGATGACTAGCAGGAAAAAGTCCAGGTTAAGGAAGTAAGCATTTTCTTGTAAACGGATATCCTCTTTAGAACCAGAAAGTATCTCCAAGGAGCACCAAGATAAAGATGATGATGAAGTGGATTGCTATGATTTCATACTCCTCATTTTCACTGTCCTCCTCATCGTCAAAAATTTCATTCTCATTAATTACTGAAGATTGCTATAATGATGATGAAGAAGAAGAAGAAGAAGAAGAAGAAGAAGAAGAAGAAGAAGGAGAAGAAGAAGAAGAAGAAGAAGAAGAAGGAGAAGAAGAAGAAGAAGAAGAAGAAGAAGGAAAAAAAAAAGACGAGGGAGAAGAAGAAGAAGAAGAAGAAGAAGAAGAAGAAGAAGAAAAAGGAGAAGAAGAAGGAGAAGAAGAAGGAGAAGGAGAAGAAGAAGGAGAAGAAGAATGAGAAGAAAAAGAAGGAGGAAGAAGGAGAAAAAAAGGGAGGAGAAGAAGGAGAAGGAGAAGGAGAAGGAGAAGAAGAGGAAGAAGGAAAAGAAAAAGACGAAGAAGAAGGAGAAGGAGAAGAAGAAGAAGAAGAAAAAGAAGAAGAAGAAGAAGAAAGCCCTCAGCAAGAGATTTGATTCAGACTATTTATATTTTTAATGTGTTTGTCTTTGTGGCTAGTGCCTCGTAAATCGGTTTATTTCGTAAATATTTGTTCATTCTGTCTTTATCAATTACTGATTGCTGTGTGATTGTCTTATCAACCTACCCCTCCTTCATGACTGTTGAAATCTGCCTGACCTACCTTTCTTGGTATATTTTTGACTATGTCATAAATGTGATCTCTGATGCGATCCCCTCGTTTAGGTGATCGCATCAGATATCACCTTCGTGACATACGTAAGAACGGTCTATCTAAACCTGTCTCTCGCTGTTTTAATTTTTCTAATCATTCTATTTCTAATTTTGTTGCATTCAGTCTCTCTGTCATCAACGGCGGTAACGAATGTCGCAAAATGCGACTAATTCATGCTTTGGGCACTCTTAAGGCTGATTTACACTAGTGAAGTAATTGGAGACGGAGACGGATGCGGAGACGTAAGAGCGCTTACGCTCGTGTGTAAATCAAATGAAGGAGACGGAAGCGGAGACAGATGTGTGAAGGAAGCAAAACGGAAGATTTCCTTTTTCGTTACGTCTCCTTCACCTCGTAAATCGTTTGAACGGAGGTGGAGGCGGAGACGTAACAAATCAGCCGATCAAAATTCTAGGAAAATATTAGTCAAACATCGAGAAGTAAGCAAACAAAATAAACTACTACTGAGTGCTGGCCACTATGTACAGAGAAAGAACTTTTCTCTGTTATATAACCGGATTTCTTTTACTAGATTCTCGAATTGTCCATGAGTTTTCCTCTTTAAAAACATCTCCCGAACCCAAAGTTTCCTTGGTTTTCTCTGACAAGCAAGTTATTGTCTCCTCCGTCGCCTCATAATCAGGAGCTGAAGAAAATTTATCAGATTAATGCCCGCCATTTTTGATTTGCAACCGATTTGACTCTTTGGATAAACACGTCCCCAGGCCGCTGACCGTGTAACTGCACACCAAATTTAGCATCTGTATCCGTCTCCGCTTCTGTCTCCTTCATTACTTGTGCCAGCAGCGAAGCGCGGCACAAGTTTAGGTTTGCCCCGTGTTTTTTTTTTTTTATTTGTGTCGCGTT
>JANCMA020098444.1:0-15031 GCA_024336925.2 Zoanthus solanderi | reverse complement strand
GCCGCTATACTTTAAAAACCAAAGAAACGTCTTCTCGAGCATTTAATACTTCGGCGGAAGCAATCAGAAAGTGAGGTGGTGCTTCGACAACAAATTTTAAAATTCTTTCTGAAAGTTCTTCGGCAGTTAAGTTTTAAACGATCTCAACTCCGCTAACACTGGTTATTTGTTATTGTGGCGGTCTAAACGATTTTTGTCTTGCAAAAAAAGGTTTTGTATGTTCATTTATATTCAACCGACAATTATTTTTTCAGTTGCTGTGTTTTACATTTAGATTTAAAAAAAAAATTTTTTTATCAATTAGATTGTGCTTCTTGTCTTTACTCAATATGATTGTTTTAAACAGTTTTACAGAGCATATTGTATAAATTATTCAAAAATGTCACAATTTTTACTGCACCAGACAGCTTGCAGATCTACCCGATTTTGATTGACAAGTCAAATGCAAAGAGCCAATCAGTTTTTCCCGTCCACTGGTGGACGGAGAATTCGAAAAAGCTTAGTTTTCGGGCAGGCGGTCTTTTACTAACCTCTCCCCAGTCTTTTCTCTCTCACAAGACCGCCAGCTACGCAGGCTAACACGTTCGTAGACGCATAAAAAGGTAGAACTTTAAGTTTGGGAAGCCTGTGGTTAGGCGTTGTTATGTTACAACATGTGGATTAGTCAAACTCGTTCCCAGGACTTCTCGGGGGCCTCTCGAAAACCCTGGGGACAAGGTTGGTGGATCAGTTTGTTACGCTATTGTGCTGTTAGTGGAAGACTTTCAAGGAGGAATTGCATTTTTTAGTGTCGCAGAGTTGTCACATGGCTCCTTTCGTCTTTTAAACAACGAGTTCATCATTTTACAGTGTAGTTTGCACGTCCAGTTCATCCCCTCCCCTCTCCCCTCCCCCCTGTCTTGTACTTAGGGAGTGTTCATTATTTATGGCTTGGGTAGGGGAGAGGGGGGGGGGGCTGATATCGGTGAAATCATAGGGGACTTCAAATAAGCTTAGAGTGTAAGAATAAGTTTTTAATTTTTCTTGATAGAACGTACTTGGCTGTAAGTTATCGAATACTACCAAAAGTAGTATCGTTGTGTTTTACTGACATTTATAATGCCCATTCAGTGTCTGCATGGAATTCTTTGCGCATTTTTTCATAAGCCTTAACAAACTTCCCCTACAAAAATGGTAGTGGTGACGTCATTGGGAGGGAAAGGGGGGTCGTCAAAGTTGCTGTATTATAGGGTATATCATGCAAAGTTTGAACAGATGCTGACCCCTTCCCCCCAAGCCATAAATTATGAGCACCCCTTGGCATGCTGCTTTGCATTTTAATCACAAGTTTCGTGTAATTAATCTCAAAGTTTGGGTTTCCCTTCTTCTCCACGCAGCTACTCGAATTGATCTTAATAGATCTTCAACCATATTGATTACCAACTCAGCCATATTCTTCTATTCTACTACAGTTTATCGGAACAATGGCTTATGTTCCTGTGAAGATGACTCGGGCCGGATTCAGTGGAGTAAAATACGTGCTATCTACGACCATTTCAACAACAGGCGCAGTTCTCTCGTTTATTTCATTCAGGGTGAGTCGCACAATACACTCTTTTCTTTTAATGAGAAACTAAGATTTTTCAGGTTCCAAAAGTTTCTTAATTTATGGAGAATTTTAGTTCTGAAAGTTTCTTAGCAGTTTTTTAGGAATCAAAACTTTATTAATACCAAAAAATGATAATTGCCAAATCTTAACAACAAATCTTTACATAACAAAACGAAACGAATCTTAAAGTTACAATGCAAAGAATAACACAAGGAAGATTGATATATTTTATAATTTTAATTGCAAAAAGATAAATTTGAATGCCAATAATTAAAATGATTTTTGACAAAAATTGCTTGTTTACGTCAATAACAAAACTAACAAATCAGAATGAATCTAAATAAAACAAAGAGCAATTCTATAAGTCTCAGTGTTAAAGAGTATATTTGAATAATTTCTGTTCCATTTATTTCAATTAATGTCAACGTAATCGTCACTTTCATCTGTGAATGCCAAGCGCAGTTTGTTGAACTTCTGGTTGAAGTACGTAACATCGCCAATGAACCATCCGTTGTCATCCAGAACACGAAGCTTTTTCCCAACCACTGGATGCTCGAAATCTTAGGAAGTTGATTATCACTAAATCTACGAGTTTCTTATCATTTTGGGTCGAGTACTGAAAGTTTCTTAACCAATTTAGATCTCAGTACTGAGTTTTCTTATAAATGAGTTTCGTATAAAAAAAAAGAGTATATTTCCGTTAAATCTCTAAGGATGCATGTGCGCATTTTAGTTCAGTGAGTGCAAATTCTTGTGGTATGCACAAAAATGAATTTCTACTGAAATACTTTCCTGAAAAACGTCATTAGAAGAATAATTTTTTAGTAAACCACGCGCCACAACAAAGGGAACACAACAGCTAAACCCAAATTGTGCAAACACGTGCTAAGTTTTTATACGGCACTAGTTTCTTCTTGTCTTTATGTTGACTTCCTTACGTAGCTGTTTGTATATTATAGCGTCAAGATTGCACTATCAATGTTATTTTAATGGGAAGAGCTTGTAAGTGAATTCTCTCAGGTCACAAATAATTGTCCCTTTCCCCGATTACTAACTTTTGAAAAGTTTTTTTTTTACCCAGCTTAACTATTTTGAAGCACCCCCAATTATTAATACTGGGGAACTTTTTACTAGATTGAGCACCGTGTGACGCCATCTTTTCTGATGTATTCAGTTTTTCTTCGAGACATTTTTCTTTTTCTTGCTAAAAAAGTGAATCAACTTAAACTAGTACAGTGACCCATGTAAGAAATGCCATTGTCTGTGCGTTTGTAGAAATGTTTTTACTCAGGAATTTATTATTTCAAATCCCCTATTATTAACTTTAGCCAAGAATTCAACCCCCCCCCCTCCCTTCCCCCACCGATTATTCCAATTTCCTGTTTATTTGGGACCCGAGAGTACTAAATAATGTATAGCAATGTCGTCGCCCTTAACTGATTTTTTCGGCAATGTACCCCGTTTTAAACACTTATAAAAAAGGACTAAGTTCTCCCTCGTTTTAACTCTTACCAGTTCTTTTGTATTTTTACTTGTACTTTAATTTGAACTTAATCCTTAAAATTGAAGTCAGGATGACTTCGAAACGTGGGGTTTCTGCGTTAATCTTTATTGTCAACACTTTTACAAATTTTTTATTATTAAAAATTCCTCTTTACCTTTGTTTTTCAAATATTATTTCGAAACGGTGAGGCTCAGGTATAACAATAGATATACTATACATATAAAATATTTGTAGTTAAGAATTACATTTATGAATATAAATATATATAATATTTTTAGAAGCTTCATTAAAGAAATAAAATAAAAAATAAGAGTGTTGTGCTCTTGAAATAATTAACTTCTTAGGAAGCTGCGACGTTGAAATTTTGTGAAAATTTTAGCTTGCCACAACTCAACTGAAAAGCCGTCCCAAAGCCCAGGGGACGACTCCCCTAAAAAATGGACAGGGGTGCTCGAGGGACCTTTTAGGGTCGAAATTAAGACCCTCGCGTACCTTCTTGATTTAGTTTTCAAACTTCACTCAAGATTATACATCTTTGCGCGACCTTGGAAATAGCCAAGCTATACCTTGGGTAAACTTATGCTTCCAAGGACGACACAGTTTAGCTTTAATTCAATAAAAATATTTACAAGTTGCCAACTCTCTCGACTATTTTAACCAACAGAACCCAAGTACCAACAATGATTTGTCACTGTGCCCCGTCACAAGAGTGGAGTACCCTGATAGGGGACTTGTTGACTCCGTCACCACCACAACAACCAACGAACAGGATACGAATGCAGAATACGACGGATTTACAAAATGGACATCAGTGCCGTTTGTGGGTGTCTGTCTTTGCTGCTGCGCTTGCGTCTGTCTGTCTGTTTCAGTTTGTGCGGTCATGTGTTTGACAACGTTAGTTTGCGGTGGAGTTTGCCACTGCTTGTTTATTGGACTATGGTTTTATTATCGTGCTTTTAAAGGGAATTCCTTTTTCAGTTTTAATCTTCCACAATCTACTTTTTAGACATTGATATTTTTAATATTTTAAAGATGACTGATGTTTTGAGGACCTTAAAATTGCATTGATTCGTAAGTCTTTTAATTAGATCCAAATTTAACTGCCAAGAACGCTTCAATTATTGCAACACTTAGGCATTTATTGGCGACGATATGACCTCCATAGACTGACCTGCTAAAAGATTTTACAAATCAGCCGATGAATATATGACGAAGATGACCGTGAACTTTTATTCAAATTATCGTTGCATATCATTGATATTTTTTTTCATCGGCCATCGCAACTTGATTAAAAACATCACACACACTTACCGAAAGAACGTAATAATAGCAAGTGTATGATCATTAATTTAACAAAAATGACGATACTTTTGAGCTTAAAAACTGACATGTTTCAGCAGTTACAACTGCCATCATCAGAGTGATACAAGACTGAGTGGAAACAAATTTTTATTGTGAAGAGTAATTTACATAAATAAATTAATTCTAAATTACTCTACAAAATCTATTTCCACTCAGTCTTGTATCGCTCTGATGATGGCAATTGTAACTGCTGAAACATGTCAGTTTTTAAGCTCAAAAGTGTCGTCATTTTTGTTAAATTAATCACATAATCTGCCGTAAAAAACATTATAGACTGACAACACATGTTGTAGAGTTTCAAATACATTTAGCTTAACGTTTGGTTTGTTACAACAAACATCTTCAGAAGTGACGGTTAAACTGAGTTACAATAAATTTAAAATAGAAAGCGGAAGAATGGTAATTAGTAAATAAATAACAAAGGAGTAAACTGCAAAGATAATGATTATGAAATTAGTAAAGAAAAAGGTTTTCACTGCCAATATTAACATTCATGGTTGGCTCGAAATCACGAATTGAAAGGGTTCATTAATTTTGCAAATGTCGGTCAGAACGACCCGAAGCTAAAATTTTGATATGATCCCACTTGATGTTATGACCCGTTGAAGTAATGTGATTAGAGATAGCTAAAAATTGATCGTTATTTGTTAAAGTTCCTATATCCCTTTTTTTTTTATCTTTTAGACTAAAAGTGTTGTTATTTATGAACTCAGAATTCGAAAAACCAAAGAAAATTTCCGCATCTAAGTATGCTTTTTTATCAAAAAAAAAGTTAGGAATTTCAGTTTTGACAGAGCGACCGAGGACTGGTACCTGTGACGTAGCAGCAGTAAGACGTCCTTCGCTGTCGTTAGTGTTTTACAAGGAAAAACGTGACAAACAAAGTACTTAAAACTGAATTTCTCTGTTTTTCGCTGTGCTTTGAACCGTAAACGAAGAAATTGCTGTGTTGACAGTATTAACATTCATCCGGAAGCTGCACAAGTACCTTCTTCTACGTCATCACACCAGGACCTCATAATGGATGAATGCCCGGTCAAAAACGACAGCTATCCCAAAACTGTCTTATTTGCACGTTTTCAAACCCAAAAAACGTAACAGGAACCGCAAAAAACTGTTTAATTTTTTAAATTTAGTATTACTAAAGGTTCTACTTTTCATCTAAATGATAAAAAAATAAGCGATATAGGGACTTAATGCCTTATTAAAAACTCTACAACATGCCTTGTTCTATAATGCTTTTACCGCAGTTTGTTCGATGTTTTTATCTTTAATCGTTGCATATATTTCACAACCATTTATTTAAAAATTTTTCACATTGCCTGGTGAGTGTGTCAATTCATATTTAATTAGTGTAGCAAGTGGTGAAAAGTGATGTATTTTATAAATTGTTTTGTTTGTATTTTAACGTAAAGTAATAAAACCTAAAAGAACGACCTGAAGTTTATTTATTAATGTTCGGTATTTTTTTTTTTATTAAGGGCTTGTCTTCAATTTTGGGTAGGGCTTGTTTGTTTATTGTTTATTCGCCTTTTTTGTTACCTATATCTATCTATATATATTTATACAAGTATAATTAATACAGGCAAGGAGTCCCAAGAAACGGGACTCCTCATAAATTAGAAATTCTAGGATAATGTTAAGAATTTGAACACGGGTATGCGAGTCTGTTATTTTCTTAGAAAAAAAGAGTTAAATTTTTTCGAGAAGGAATAAAAGCTATTCGAAAAGGTTAAATTTTAGGACCTTTAAATAAGATTGTGATTGTTTGATATTTGTTCGACATTTTGAGGACGGAGTCGGAGGCTGGCCTAGTATTGTATTTATGTATTTGACTGCTAGTTTGAAATAGTTCTAGGAAAATGGATGGAAACAAGCGGTTTTGATTCTTATACATAAATTTTCCAAGATGAAAAGAATTAATCAGATAAATATCTAAAACCCTTAGTCGTGAAAATAGCGTAGCTGAATGAACTAAATAATTCGACTTGGTTATAGCTCGCATAGCTCGTTTCTGAAGAAAATAAATACGGTTTAAATTAGTAGGATATGTAGAGGTCCATACAATGCTACAATAAGACAGTAGATAGTAGAGTGAGAGCAGTGTTTTTTCTGTAAGAAAGTAACATGATCTAAAAACAATACCAGTAACCTTTGATGCATTTTTAACATACGTGGTTAATACGAGTTTTCCAAATGAGGCTATTGTCTATATGAGCCCCTAAGAATTTGACGGAATGTTGTTGAGGACTGGGTTGGAAGAGAAATTCTATTCGTAACATTCTTAGCTTTAGATAGAAGAAAGTTCAGAGGGATCGCAGGATGGGATGGACGATTGGGGGAAAGGGTGGCCGGGGGATGTTACAGGGATGACTTGGATTCCCCTACGTTATCATGCAGATCCGTTTTATAACTATTTCTACGCCAAGAAATTAGAATTCATTTTTGATTTTATTTCTTTGATCATTTTTCAAAGCAGCTTTACTAAGCCGATTACAAATGCCGGCTCTGCCAGCTTTTCCAACTCGGAAGGTTTAGAAACTACTAAAACCAAGCTTCAATTTAATTATTTATGATCTTAATACAACCATTAAACAAACGTTTTTAACTTACAATACCTTTGTAGAACTGTGTTCTTAAATTTACCATTGAAGTTTTTTGTGATTTAACTTTATCAACTGTATCAGGAATATCTTGTGCAATAAGTTTATCGGGTTTTCTCTTTGCAAACTTAGAATTGACTGTCGTGCTTTCTAGTTGCTTTTTTTCTATTTGAACTAGTTCTACTTGCTTACTCTCCTGAAAATGATTTGCT
Source organism: Zoanthus solanderi (assembly GCA_024336925.2). Classification (NCBI taxonomy): domain Eukaryota; kingdom Metazoa; phylum Cnidaria; class Anthozoa; order Zoantharia; family Zoanthidae; genus Zoanthus; species Zoanthus solanderi. Next base: position 7,762 of record JANCMA020098444.1, on the reverse strand, counting down.
CCTTTATTGTGAAACATTTTCCGTTGCACGATTTTCTTTATTTTCCGAATGAGAGGAATTCTTCACCTCAGTTGTTGTTTTGTTCTTAACCACTGCTGGTTTTGTCGTCTTCATGGAAAGACTCTTAATGGAAATGTGCTTTTCAGTCTTATCAGTAGAGGACCTTGCGACAGTGTTTTGAATACTGTTTGTCATCTCTTCATCTGTTTCAGCTTCTTCCTTCTTTTCAACCGATTTGGGTTTCTCTATCGCATCTTCATCTTCGTTCTTTGAAATACCCGCTTCGTTAGAGATTTGTTCTCCATTCTTGCTTTCATTCTCTTTTTCATTTACAGCCACAACATTTGGGGTTTCATCAATATTTTTATTTTCATCGAAACTTTTACTCTCAATGTTTTCAGCTGAACTATTTTGCGCACGTGTGCTAGATTTTTCTTCTTTATCAACTTCATCCTTATCAGACGCTTCACCCGAGTCTTCGTTACTTGTGAACGAGGTATCTCTTGTCTCTTCGTCCTCACTCGGAACATAATCGGGATCATCTTCGGAACGATAGTTTTTGTCTTCGTCATAAAAGGCTAACACTGTCGTTCCTTCATCTTCGGAACTTGAGATGCCTTCTCGTTTTCTTTTCTTGCCAGGAGAAGCTGGGAAGGGACACGGAGACTTGTTCAGAAGCCGTTTGTAATTAACTTTGACTGTTTTTCGTTTTGATCGGCGTAGTTTTGCCTGAATGGGCATCAATGACTGCAATATTGAAAAAAAAAAAAAGAAAATTTATATATCAACGAACAATGGTAACAGCTTTTTTTGGTTTTTTGTTAGCTTCATCCACAGTTTAATTCAAACTACATTTTAATGACAAGTGCACGACTAACGATGCTCGCTTGTAAGTTTCTGCTAAAACCGAGAAACATCTAATTTTATGTTAACTCTTAGTCCATAGTCTTCATTTTGCGCTCCAAGTGTCGTTTTTCAGCCTAAAACAAGCAAGTAGACAATCAGCAGAATTAAATTTTATTTCTTCATTGCATTTTAACGCGGCACAAACTAGCCTGAAAACTGACAGGCGTCCTCCTCGTACTCGCGTTGTCACTTCCTCTCTCGCAGAGTGATAACGAGGGCGAGGAGACGTCTGGTTTTCTAGTTACGTACAAACTAATAATACTAGTGGTAATCAAAGATTAGGCAAGTGCGTTCGAGGCATTTCTATTTTGTTAAGAATTGACTGAATAAAGTAGCCGAAAAAGAGCCGAGTTTGCGTTCTAGCTGGTTGGAGTTTTCGAAGTTACTACAGTTTTTCTTACGATATCGCCCTTTAGCCCGTACGTCAATAACATGAAAGCATCCTTCCAAAAGACCCTGAAATGCGATGGCATCGAGCTACGTGTCTCTCGCGGGATGTCGTCCTTTAGCCTCAGCGACTTTAAACTGGCTTGCCATAACATGAAAGATAGGCTTCGTTCCAAAAGACCCTGAAATTAGCCACTTTCACAATCATGCGCAGTGCGGATTTTCCAATGTTTTGGCGGGCCACAGGTCTTAAAAATCTCATGGATTCTTGTGATCCTGACAACAAAATGGGAAATGAACACAGCGCACGATTATAAAAATACTTTGAAAAAGAAAGCAGTACTTTAATCACGGAAACCACGATATTCGTAAGACCTGCGGCTCGCCTAATCAGTGGGAATTGCACTTTGTGCATGATTGTGAAAGTAACCTATTGTGTACAAGTTAAAGATTTTTTAAGTTGGGGTGGCACCAAAAGCCATCCCCTCTCCCCCATCTCAATCTGAATAGAATTAAAATAATAGTGTTAGACTTTATCTTCGCATAAGATGTATTAAAATACCACACGAAGTCTTGGTTTCCTCGACTCATTCGTTGGTATACGGCAAGTAATTGATAAGACCTTCTGCAACTAAAGACTATTTTCACCTCTGTTTTCAAAGCTTAACCTACGCGAAAGGAACATGTTCAAGATAATTACTGTTTGGCTCTCTAAATTTCTTGTATAATAATGAAATGATGCACTATATTTACAGATCTTGTGATACCTGAGGCAATTAACGACACCATTCAGTTACCATTGACCGAGCAAGCTGTCAATCAGCAGCTACTGAAATGGGTTGGTAAATCAACTTACACTGGTAAGTGTGTTGGAAATCATTTTTAAAGGTGCTATTTCACTTTACTTAGTGGTTTTACTTACGCACAAAATGTTTCTGACAAACTGTGAAGTGAATATCAAATGAAATGGTTTAAAAAACCGCGACCAGTAATACGGTTTTTGGTATTTTTTGTTGAGATAGCATCAAAACTTAAAAAGGTTTACCTTCAATTTTTCAAGTTTCAATCCATTTCCATCATTGCCATCCGTAGCAACAAATGACAAGAAATAGAATAGACGTCATGATATAGTCTTAAACAACAAATCTGGACCGCTCTTTTTGGAATTCAGTTGAGGGCAAGATATCTTTGGGATATTAAAATAAACGCTAAAATAGCGTGTTGAAGAGGAGTCGTTGCGGAGTGAATGAGGGTGCGGGGTAGGAGAGAGAAAGAGAGGAAGGCGAAGCAGATGGCAGGAAGAAGAGGAAGGGAGAATGGGGTATGGGAAAAGAGCTAGCTAAGCTAAAATCCTTGGCAAGAAAGAGGTGGAGAAGAAAACAGAAGAGAGAGAAAAAAATAAGGAGTAAAACGAAGACAGGGGGAAGGGAAATGAAAGGTGAAAAAAGAGGAAAAGAGGAAAGGAGCAAGGGGAGGAGAAAGAGGGAGAGTAGGGAAGAGAGAAGAAGAAGAAGAAGAAGAAGAAGAAGAAGAAGAAGAAGAAGAAGGGGAAAGAGAACAAGAGAATAAGGGGAAAAAGAGGAGGAAGAGTAGAGGGAGAGAGAAGAGAACGAGTTGAAGGATAGAGAAGAGGGAGAGTAGGGGGAGAGAGAAGAGGAAGAATAAGGGGAAAGAGAAGAGGAAGAATAAGGGGAAAGAGAAGAGGAAGAATAAGGGGAAAGAGAAGAGGAAGAATAAGGGGAAGAGAGAAGAGGAAGAGAAGAAGGAGAGAAGAGAAAGAGTAGGGAGAGAGAAGAGGGAGAATAGGGGAAGAGAGAAGAGGAAGAGAAGAAGGAGAGAAAAAAGAGGAAGAATAGTTGGACGGGAAGAAGCAGAAACAGGAAGAAGAAGACGAAGAAGAAGAAGAAGAATAGCAGGAGGTAGAGGAATTAGGGAGAGGGAGAGGAGGTTAAAGGTAAAAGTGAAAATGTAATTAAAGGTTAAAGGTAACGACGAAGTCAAAGGTTAAAGTAAAGTTAGAGTAAAAAGTAGTGAGGTTAAAATTAAAAGTTAAGATGAAATTAAAGTTGAATGAAGTTAAACATGTATAAAGAGGTAAGAAGACTGAGCCAAGAAAAATATCTTTAGAAATGCCACTTACGCCCAGTTGTCCTGAAGATGACGTTGCACTTGCCAAAAAAGCTGCCCAAATTATCAAGGAAACTGAAGAACAAGGTTTGCTGCGAGATCAACACTCAACAGCTGACCGAGTCAATTTGTAAGTGATTATTTTTACAAATATTTAGTTCAGCTAAGCTAAGCTAAGCTAAACTAAGCTAAGCTAATGCCTTTACGAGCCAAGTGACCCATGGAGACGGCGCTTATCTCCAGTTTCTGTAGTGTTAAGCGGATGAGAGTCTTTGGCTCCCCCAGGATGGGACACTAATCCATCGCAAGTTAGCTTCCAGCAGATGCTGGTACTCATTTGCCTACCCCGGAAGGATGGAAAGCTTTTAGGAAACCTTCCTAAAAAGAGACTCTGGTCAAGTTTGGTTAGGAGTTCGTCCAGTTTATAGATCTTTAATCAACTTCAAAGTGAGGCAACTTGAAAATCAAACTTAAACGCCCAGCCTTCAGTTGCAAGTTTAAGCAGTTGTTAGTGTTCTTTGACCGTAAAACACAACTAAATGGTTGGAAAAAGATTACTGTAGCGCTGCAAAAAATACCTCACTCAATAACTGTTTTAAAAATTAAAAAACCTTGATGTTCGTCTGCTGGTAATAATAATAATAATAATAATAATAATAATAATAATAATAATAACAACAACAATAACAACAATAATGATAATGTGTCATATTTATATCACGCATTTATCCATACAAATATATACTCAAATGCGCTTTACAAGCAAGTACAAAGTCGACCGCCGCCCGGTTAGTTTAGTTGGTAAGGCGCCAGTCTAGCGCGGGAAGGCTCTGGTTCGATTCCCGGCCTAACCAACAACCAGGTTCTTAAAATAATTGAGGAGATATGCTGCATTTGTTCTAAAATCTGCTAATGGTTAGACCCTCTCGTCTTCTCGGATATGGACGTTAAACCATAGGCCTGGTCTATCGACCCTTTATTGAGGGACTCGAACATACCTGCATGCTTTTCAAAAAGAGTAGGGTAGCGAACCCGATGTTCTGTTCTGTCTGCTTCATCGAGGGCATTTGTTAGTGTTTCAAGTTTATAAGTGAGCCGCTGTGGACTATCTTAGACCCTCAAAATGTTGATCCTGTACTTGCTTGTTAAGAATAACAATGGAAATCACCTATTGGGGAGTTGTCATTAAAGATTGGTATTTGTATTAACAAAGTTAGTAGAGTCGACTGATTAGGAAACTTGATGACTTTTTTGTTATATGTTTTTGTTCTCCTTTTCCCTGTTGAAATATGACGTTGACAGTGCACAAGCAATAGAGACCTTAAGCAACGAGGACGACGACGACGATGACGACGACGACGACGACGACGACGACGATGACGACGATGACGACGATGACGACGGCGGCAAAGAACAATAAAAGATACAATAACTGCATATTGGAATGCATCGAGCTGAGCACCTGCTCGGGATGTCGCTAAAATAGAACGTGAGAAAACCTTTTTTAGAGTTCTCGGAGCTTTAAGGCCGTAATAACAAAAACGTACTCAGTACTTGTTTAGCTTCATGGAAAAACATTTAATTGTTTTCTGCTCACAGATTTTAAGGCAAAGAAAATAAAACCCCAATGACCTGCACAAAGAATTAAAGAGCAAACCAAAAATGTGATTTTTCTGAATAGTCTTTCACGTTCCCGTCGTCGTTGCTTAAGGTTCCTAATAATAGGCTTTGAGATATAAATGAGCAAATGGCCAATAGACTTATGAAGCCTTTTAGAATAAAAGGTCCTAACTGTGACAGTGTACACAACATGAGACAAAGAAACATTGTAATCTTCTATGTAGTATGCTAAGTTCCCTAACAAGTCCACTCTAAAGCTAACAACTTTGGTATTAAGCATATACGCTGCCATTAAAAAAACCCCGTCGTTGCAGCTAAAACATTATCTCTCTTCTTCACAACTTATAATATCACTATAGACTATTTAGTTATACTTTTTAAGCGTGCATTGAGACTTCAACTCATTATTTAGCCTGGAACCCGCACCAGAAATTAGACTTATGTAAAATTCATGCACACTTCCATTTTATTGTTTTTTCTGTTTTTCTAAAGTATGTGAGAGATCAGAGGCTTCTGTCGTAGGAGTGTTCCTTGGAATGGGGTTGTTAGGTTTTCCTATGTTGAAGACCAACTAATTGTAATGTAATGATATATTTTTATCTCATTAGATATGAATCTAAACAGCAATTCGTTGCTGCTTCAAACAACCGAACACAATCAGATGACGTAATGGCCTTTACAGAATGCTCCTTCCCAGCACACGAGCTCCGTGGTCCAAACTCGTCCCAGGCCCCACAGGGGTTCATGATTAAATGTTACCCAGCTGCGGCCAGCACAAAAATCCGTGACCACTCAGGGGAACTAGCCTCAAGTCAAGAAGTTTTAAATAGACATATTAACGAAAAAGTTGGGACAGTATACCAGGATCTTCATCAGCCCCGCATGATCGGGATCAGGCCACGCCAAGATCGTGTTGTTATACAGAGTGTTCCAAGCCAGGCATTTAATGCACCTTCAGTACACCAGTACAGCGGTCACGGTCAGAGTGTTAGTGCCCAGCCCAACACACAAATGCCAACTCCAATTATGCACCAGAACCAGCAAAACCTTATGCAAAATCAACATTTTCTTCCTCAGAATCACTTTGGAGCTCAGCACCAGCGCGTTCTAAGCGTCAGTTATGGTAATCAACCACTAAACCAAAGCGTCAGGCCTCAGCTACACGGCATTCATCCTGTTTCTTACAACACAGGCGAACCACATTATAACTCGGTTCCCTGTTGGACACAATTTCCGACACCTCCACCTGAACCCAGACTTGCGGCACATCCCGCGGGATTGGACTCCTGGGTGAACAGACCGCAGCCATGTGACTCGTTCCAGGCTTCGGACAACCTCCAGAAGCCTGCACCTAAATTGGGTAGTCCTGCGTACATGGTCAGCGGTACTCCAGGCAGCAAAGACATGAAGATTACGATGATTCAAGATGATTTGACCAAACACAGCTCAAAAGAGAGGCTTAGAAGGTTTGTTCATTTGAAGTTGTTTTGGAGTGCGTTTCGGTCAACTGCTGTCTACAAATGTCAATTTCTGTGAAAAGCGAGTTTTGTATCTTGCGTCATTAAAATAACTGTTTTGGCTATAATTATACTATACTATATTATATTTAGTATATACTAAAACAGTGGATGGCGTTAAAGGTGCGCATTGATTGGCTTGTCAAACTCCGAAAATTCTTTGATTTTTACCTTCGAGCAATTCATAACATACCGTCCTTTGCTATGCTATGTTATACTATTAAGCCCCCTAATTATCTCTGTAACATTTTTCAATTGCTTCGATGAAGGTTTATCGTTCAAAACACTAAAAACATAAACTACCTATTGCAACGAACATAAAAGACCTAGCTTTTTCTAAAATGAGCGACGCACGTAGATAGATTTCTTCAAACTCTTCAACGAAAAGAATCCTTTCGTTTAACGTTTCCTCTTTAATAACAGAAAAATGCGTTACCCTTCAGGTGAACGATTGGTGGTTGAAATGAAATACACAAGGGTTAAAGATTATTGTCTTTCTCCTTGTGCGTTCAGTCCTTTTCTAATATGTCATCCAAAGATCAAATTAATGGTTTATTCAGTCCTAAAGAATATGTAAGCTTAATCTAACCGGACTGGTTAAAAAAAATTTATGTGAAATAGGTGTCTGATTGGTCGTTGAGACTTACTAATACCTGCTGTCATTCGATGTAAAATAACCTGTTATAAGAAATAAGTGCTGAGATCGGTAGTAGATAATCTCAATATATTATTGTATGTTATACAATTCGTTCTGTGATTTGTTGTAGAGAGCGTATAAAAGAAAGCTGTGACCAGCTGCGTTTACTCCTACCCTGCCTATCAGGGACAAAAACCGACATGGCTTCGGTAAGTACCTATCCCAATTTCTATTATGTACCTCAACAAGTAAGAGAAAGAAATAAGGAAATAAGAGTAAAAAAAAAACAAGGTAACCTTGACATTAAAAACCTAACCTCTTTTTTTATTTTTAATTTCATTCATCATTCATCCTCATCGTGCCCTCAAGCACATAAGGCCACAACGCCTGTTCTCCATCTGTTTTTGGCTCTGCTCTCTGCTCATGGTTCCAAGATCTCCACCCCATCACCTCTCTTTTTTTGATTGCAGTTCTTCGCTATGTTTCTCTGGGTCTTCCTCGTTTGCGTTTCCCTTCTGGGGTCCAAGTTAGTGCAATTTTTGGATTTGCGTCGGAGTTCATTCTGAGT
>JANCMA020098337.1:0-15033 GCA_024336925.2 Zoanthus solanderi | reverse complement strand
AGTTTCAAGTGCCCTTGAAAATACCTTTTCAATTCAAGCACTTTTCAAGGATTTAAGGACCTGCACGGACCCTGTAAAAAAGCGCTCTTACTGTATATGGAGCAACCGAAAGTTATTTTTATCTGTTTTATTTCCCTAGAATCTTGATGTTTCGAGTTAGATTTGAGGGAAACAAAACAGATGTTTCCCGAGGGAACAGTCATTATGTGTTTTGTTATACAGTATAAACAAAATAAACCACAATTATTAAAACAAAACAAATTTATTGCAAGAATGAGAGTGGAAATACAAACGTACAACAATCCTTGTGGCGTTTTGGGGGTTTTTGGGAGTCAATTTCTGCAAAGAGTTTTCTAATTTCATCTCTTGTAAAATGAGCAAAACGGCTATAAAGTAAACTGTAACGGGTTTTGCATTGACCCCATTGTAAAGATATAATTTCTTCCATATAACCGTGGTTGTTCTGTTTCCTATCCAGAAAACAGCGGGGGAAAAAATACAACATAGAAGAAAATAATGTTCACTTACTTTAAAATATCCATTTTTCTCAAGACTTCGTAGGAATCTTTCCCATCTAGCACCACTTGGCTGCCACTCGCTCTATGTGAAATGATTAGATTTCTTTTAAAGTTCTCAGTACAAAATCATTCCCTATCCCTCTCCTGCTAATTTCCTCTCACAAACATACACGAGAGACTGAAAGGGATTTATTTCTAAGTCTGAAAACATAGTAAAAAAGCTTTTCAGAAAAAAAGATGATAAAGGAGAATTACCTACCCTGACCTCTTATTGAACATAAGAAGAAATGCTTAAGATAAAGTGGAGCAGCATCACGGAATCGTATAAATTTCTTGTGAGATAAGGTTGCAAAATTTACACCGTAAGTAAAGTTAAAAACAATAGACTTTTTCACGGTATAAATTATTCTTTGTCTCCATTCAAATTTGCCGGTCAAGCCTCGTTCACGAGCTTTAACTTCAAAAGAATATGATACCCAATACGAGGCTGGACGGGAAAATTTGAATGCAGACAAAAGAATATTTAAACCGTGAAAAAGATCTATGTAGGGCTTCCTTTATGACCTTGCTATCCCAAGAGTCCTTGTAGCTCAGTGGATAGAACGTCCGCCCGGTGTTCGGAAGGTCGTGGGCTCTAATCCTGTCATGGGCTCAGAATTTTTTCTGAGTATTATTGGTTTGAAAAAGACGACAGAAGTTAGTATTTATTCCTTCAAACCATTGCCCAAAGTTGTTGCTGCACGCTAAAGAATTTTAATAGAAAGAATACAATTTTGTGTACAATTTCATACCTAAATTCCTTTTCCTACTTCGTTCATGCAGACAAAAGTTCTCTCTAATCAAAAGCCTGTTGCTGAGCTTCCAACTAGCATCGACAATTTATTTTCATGCAAACCGAGTAGCTTTGCTAAAGCACGCGCAAGTGTTCTTTTCTTGTCAGTAACATCCTGGGTCCAGTTGCTGAAAAGGGGATTAGCGCTAACCCAGGGTTGAATTTTTAACTCATGGTTTTGTTTCGTGTTTGACCTGTAAATTGGGGATTAACAAGTCTTTTCCTGTAATCTTTTCCTTAAACAAGCAATTACTGTTCTAATTTTTGCTTAACCCAGGGTTAAGTTTAGCCCGCCTTTGAGAAGGAGGATGCCTTGAATCGAGCAAGATGGAGAGTGGAAGTTGGAGAGATTATTGTTAGAGTGGGTAAATCCAGCCAACTCCGTTTACGGGAATAAACCCGGATCAAGTTGGAATGATCGATATTGATTGAATAACCCAACCCTAGGCCCAGCTGTTTAAAAGCCAATTATCTTTAACCCAGGGTTACCCTTTTAACCAATGGTCTCGTTTCCAACCTTACAGTGACGGCTTTGATCTGTAAATTTGGTATTTATAATTTTTTACCTTGGAAAATCTGAACAGTATTTTAAAAGAACCGTAATTTTTTTCCTTCGAGACTGAAGCAATTGATGATGCAATTTCTTCTTAATTCGGGGTTAACTTTAACCCACCTAGCTCAGGGTCCAGTTGTTCAAAAACCGAATAGCACTAACCCAGGCGTTAATATTTTTTTAACCCATGTTCTTTTTTCCAATCTTACAGGAAAGGATTTGAGCTGTAAGTTTAATATTAACAAGTTTTATCCTTTGAAAATCCAAACATTACTATAAAAGAATCGTACAACTTTTCTTAAACAAAAAATTGCTCCTTGAAATTTTGCTTAACTGAGAGTTAAAGTTAACCAGCATTTGAACAACCCAGCCCAGGATGATAAAATAGTTTGGAAAACCAGCTATTCAACCGAAAAAAACTACCAAGGCTACAGTAGGAACGCACAATTAATCCCCAATAAAACCCTTTTTTTATCGACATACAGTCGAAGTTTGAACTTCATACAAATACGCACCTTTGTCTCTCCATAACTTCTTGCACATAAGATTTCACATCCATAGGCCTAATTAACACAAAAACATAACTTTTAAAATTCATTTCTTAAAAAGTTTAACAAAGTAATTCACCAAGCGTCATCACCTGGTGTTTCTCAGATCTATTAGAACATTTAACTCACTAGTTTCATGCCAAGGTCGTAGGCTTTGTGTTGAGGGTTTGACTTTGGAAGAATTTTCCAAACTGTTTGCTTTTCAGGCCGGAAATCTTGCTGAACAAGTTGTGCGTACAAGCACCTTGTAAATTGCACCTAAAAATGCAGAAAATACATTTGAATGAGACAAAATAACCATAATTAATGTGCAACCTTCATTCACAGTCCCAAATCTGCACGTGCAATTGGTCAAAATCGTACAAAATATTTAGCAGTATCTGTTGACAATGTTACCACTATGCTCTAATATCAAAAATTTGAATGTATTTTATGTGTTTTTTACAATAATGTATTTTTAAGTTTTTAACATTTATTCAAGCTATGGCTTTGCTTTGACACGTTTCTCGCCGAGTATATTTTGCAGTTTTTGTAGTTGTATTAAAGTTTATGAAAATTCTATATTCTAAGTTTTATGTAAATGATTTACTTACAATTACTTTAACACCGACTTTTGCTTCAGGTTCATGGGGTATGTGGAACCAATTTTACAATTTAAAGTTTGTTTACGACTGGACTATTCAAAGTTAGTTTTCGCGCCTTTTTACCCTGCGAGCGTCCGTCGTTGTAATACGTGCGCTGCTTAAGTTAAAAATTCGCGCCAAAAACGCTTTTCTCGATCCATTCCACTCACGGAAAATAGACATCCGTCGTGAAGAAATGTTCCGGTGCTTAAGCTCTCTAATATATTTAATTGAAGAACTAGGGAAGCGCCGAAGAGGCGGGAAATAGTAACGAAAGAAGAGAGGACCTGGGGTGGGGATCCTGCATGGCAACAGGCAGAGAGCAGAGCCAAAAACAGAACCGTCTGGAAAACAAATGTTGTGGCCCTATGTGTACCATGGTACGAAAAGGATGAATTACGATTAAATAGCTCATCAGTTGGTGTAAGATTGATACTGCAACTTTATCATCACTGGTCGAATCCTGTTAAACACTCAAGTTTCCTTTTTGTAATTACTTAAAATTGCATATGAAACTGCTTTTGCACATTTAGATCTTATGTTCTGGTTTTGGATAGTAAAGATTTCTGAATAATAAACATTTTTTAGTTTTATGACAATGAATGATGAATAATAAACATTTTTTAGTTTTATGACAATGAATGTTTTGATTCATCCAGTTGTAGTAAACAATAATTGAAATTAGTCGCTTGCTGTCAGAACAAATATTTGTTCAAGCAAGCGACTAATTTCAGTTATTTATTATTTTTTAGTTTTAGTCCTCAGAGTTTGGCCCTTATTTAACTAAAGCGAAAACATTTAAATGCAACTAAAGAATAATATGTGATTAAATATTTAAGAAAAGATTAACATGCGTAATTTGTTGGTTTAAAATGGGTTTGAGCATTTGATATGCATGGCCATGATCTTTTATTTCGAAGTACTCACTAGAACAAGCCACTCGTCAATCATCTGATTACAAGTGCGAGGTGTTTAAATACGCAAGTGCCAAAATGTCAACGGTTTTGCCAAGAATTACACCTTGCACATGTAACGACTGGCGACCGGGTTTCAAGTGAGAACATGAAAAATTCCCAAATCATGAGTTTAATATTTCTGAAAAGCTTTTAAAAGTTAAAAACGTGCAATTGTTCAGTTGCTTTATGATAGTAAAATACCTCTAGAAACACATAGCTTTTAACACTTACTGTATTTGAGTTAGTTTAAAATGGCTGCTATCACAAAAAGATGTAACTGTGAAATGAGGTGCTCATACATTATTTGGAGACCAAAATAAACGGCCCCGCATCCTTGGTGATAAAAATTTGTAAGCCATAATCAAGCGACACTTTGTGATCTGCTAACCAGACAAGTTTGTCAAAATGGATGTTAGGAAACTGATAGGATTCTTACATACTGAGCTAAGATGCTGCAAGCACTAAAATGTTTTTACCTAAAAATGTAATCGAAAGTCGAAGTAAAAAAAACAACAAAAAACGAAAATTGCTGAGAGAAATAATTATTGCTGCAGTAGAATTTAACAAACCCTTGTCATGACGCATGTTTCAGGTTGAAAGTGTTTCATTCCTCGACATAGCTGAAAAATACAAGAAGTGTTTAGTAAGTTGATCTGTGATATGTAGTAGTTTTCTTTGAAAAACAATTAAAAGCTTAAGCAACAAGAATGGTAACTGAGGTGAAAAAGAATAATAGCCCATAATTAATGAATACAACAGTTGCACAATGCTATAAAATTATACCGAAGAAATAAAGAAATAAAAAAAAAATAAAAAAAACCGAGTTGACTGCCCACCTGCGTACGAGTGGTAGAGTACGCCATGAAAAACTAATTTCTTTAGTTCTGTGGATAATATGAATGTTAAACAGACTGCAAAATTTAAGACTGTACCTTTTAGGTTTTCTTTTTCTCAAAACTCGTGCAAAGTTGAGATAGAAAGTTAGACAATAATCTAAAAAAAAAAAACCTAAACGAAGAAAATTAATAGTTTTTTATCTGCCATCTTCGTTGCCCCCACTCTCGTTTCTTTTAAGCTCTCTAATAACACAAGCACATTTCAGACTTGACAATCTTTCCATGTCAAGGAATAGCTGGCATGCTAGCTTTTCCTTAACAAGGAAGAAAATGTCCACATTTCTCCATCTACACAAACAATTTTTTCCTTGTCAAGGAGCACTTGTCAAGAAAAAATTGCTCGACGTGTAGATAAGGCTTTAGACTACTGTAGATAACTAAAAATTACATCAAATGGCGATACTTTTGAAGCAACATGAAAACCGGGGTTGTCAAAATAAGTCGGCAACCAGTGCTACACTTTACAGGCTACTCTATATGGTTGTAGCTCAATTTTCAGCAGTGAAGCTACATGACACTGAATGAATTAAAACTGAACAGTAGAAATTAAAACAAATTGAAAGGAAGAAATAAATATCTTATTTTAAAATGGACGAAAATCGATTGAATGTCACGATTAAGAATATAAGTGATTTTCACGTCAGATGCAATACTGAACACTACCATGATTTTCAGTAGACTAGCGAATTATGTCATCACGCAAATTCATAAAGTAGAGAAGAGAAAGTCATGGTGACCAGCGGTGAAAAACAAGATGATAAGGAATGCAGCAATCTGGGTAAGATGTGTTTCGTGGGGCCTCCCCTTGTATTTTTTGGCATCTCCGGCTACTCTAAATCTTTTTGACAACCCTATGAGAACAACATAGAAAGTTTAAAAACTGTGACCACAGTTATATTTCACTTTAGAAATCATTCATTCCACATAATATATTTAAAACTATAAAATAATCACAAAAATAAGCAATGAAAGTTTTTTGCTTCATCAAGAAACTAAAACAAAAAGTCAGGACAAAAAAAAAACAGGCAACAAAGACCTTTAAATCCAGTGGATCCCTCTCACAGAAAGCCCTAACCACTGCACTTATAAGAGAAGGCTGTTGATCCAACACAAACTTCACAGCGGCAGGAACATAGCAATTGGCATGGTGCTTGCACTGTTTAGCTTGATCAGAGTATCTATTAAGGGAATAAAAAACACAACTGTCCAGATAGAAATGGACCTTAAGCTAATATTTCTAGTACTTGCCCTTCATTGCCACAAGTTAAAAGCACTCTCAGTGATACATACTGTGTTTATTCGAATAAGCACCCACCTCGAACAAGTGCCCACCTTGAATAAGCACCCACCCTGAAAGTCCATAATTGACCATTTTCGCATCTGTTGTAGCTGCTTTCTACAATGACAGTGGACTCAATTTGTACAGTGTTAGCCTCGTTGTGTTGTTAAACATTCAAAAATACTTGCGGGAGAAAGCAAGAAGTCACACCTCCAACAATACACGCAGTTGTAAAAAGTATAAAACTACATTGGAATTTAGGAATATTTTACTTCATACTGAGGCTAACACTGTACAAATTGAGCCCGCTGTCATTGTAGAAAGCAGCTACTACAAATGCGAAAATGGTCTATTCTGACATCAATATGGCAGATTGATATATCATTCCACAATAGAATGTGTTTAAAAAATAGATATAAGACTACATTGTTGCGTGGGAATCACAATATGCTTGGCGGAGCTCTGCGCTCTTGGAATGCTTTTCTAGTTTGTAGTGTTTGTATTATAACTAAAGAAAGGGCTAATGCGAACAATTTACTATTTTCGTTTTAATACAGTGCATGACTAACACTGTTTCCGTGATCTACCGTAGGTACGGACGCCGTTTCTGACAGTAGGAAATGCACCAGTCCCTCTCGGTAGAGGAGACGTCACATTTGGTAGGATTGAGGGGCGGCTTGCTGATATAGCTACTAAAGTTGAACAGCTCCAGGTGCAACAAGTTGCAATGCTAGATGCATTACCAGATGAAAACTACCCGGATGTACGCAATGGCTTTGAGCGCATGGCAGAGGTAATGGCGGCCATACGTGAAAGAAACATAAGACAGGAAGGTGAATTTATGAAGCTGAGAGAAGCCTTAATGCAGCGTGGAAATAATGCAGTTCTTGAGGGTGCTGGTGGTGATGAGCGACAAGGAGCTCCGAACGTAGCTGGAAAAGATGATGGTAGAGTCAAGCTTGCTCTACCTTGCTTAGCAGGAGAAAATGAAATGGTCAACGGAGAAGTTGCTAGGGGTGCAAGTACGTACCGTAAGACTGAGTGTAATTGTTTAATAAACGAAGAAAGAACCCCCAAAGTCAGAAGACAGGTGGAGAACATTGGATACATGCCAACACAGGAAACTAGACTACCTGTTGAAAGTGATTCTGCTGATTGTACTTCAAAGGATTAAATATCTTTTCTCTAGAACTCTGACATTTCGCTTAGAGTTTTAGCCATTTCTAATACTGACTTTTTATTTAAAAACTCAGTCTTTGTCTTTATGCCCAGCTAATTGATCTGTTAACCTCGGATTTGTAAATGTTTTGAACCCTAGAATCAAAGCATGTGATGTTGAGTCATCGCCTGGGTTATATTAGTCTTGTCAAGGACTATTGTTAAGGTTGGAACCCAGGAGTCAAAGTACTTGGTGTTGAATCATCGCTTGGTTAAAGTAGTCCTGGGAAGGAGTGTTGTCGGTGACCGATTAGCAGTGCAGTAATCATCAAAAGAGTCAAATTGAAATTAGATTAAATCGATTACTGATATAGTCATTGCTGTAGTCATTGTTGATTGGCTATTTAAGCTATGATTTTATTGGCTCGTAGGCTTAAGTAGTGTCGTTTTATTGGTTAATATCGATCCGTCAAGTGAGGCTAGCTCGCTCAGTTGTGTCCGTTGTTTTTGTTTATGTTGTGAATTAGTTGTTTGTATTTATTTATAGTTAGTTAGTTAGTTACTTTCTTTCTTTCTTACTTACTTACTTACTTACTTACTTACTTACTTACTTACTTACTTAAAACTTTTCGCTTTGGGGTGCACATAAGGCCATCACCAGAGAATGCCAACGTTGCCTGTCCTTTGGCCATGTTTGCACCGAAACAATTCCAACCTTCTTCATTTCTTTCTCTACCGACTGCCTCGTGTCTCGTTTGGTCTACCGCTTTTCCTTCTTCTAGCTGGTGTCCATCGCAAGGCAATTCTAGGAATTGCCATCTCTTCCTTTCGGTTTACATAACCTATACAACACCATCTTCGTTTCATCTCTACAGAGAAGGGTGTTGTTCTTGTGATCTGGTAGAGCTCAGCGTTAGAAATAGTGTTTGGCCAGAAAATATTGAGGTTTTAATGACATCAGTCGTTTGTAGCTAAATCCTTTATGAGCCAAGTGGCCCATGGAGCCGGCACTTAGCTCCAGTTTCTATATTCTTTAGCGGATGAGAGTCTTTCACTCCCCCTGGACGGGACACTGATCCATCGCAGGGTAGCTTCTAGCAGATGCTGGTACTCATTTAGTTAAACCAGAAGGATGGAAAGCTGAGTTAGCTTATGCGGAAAAGAAGGTCGCACAAACACTCCAATCTCTGCAAAGCCATGGATCGAAACGAGGATTTTGTAGCTAGAAGGCAAAGCTCTTACCAACTGCTCCAACCATGCCCGCCCTACAGACAACCGCCCTTCTCAGTAATACTTTATCGATCATTTGACACAATTTACTTAGGCTTGTTGATACACTTGGACAAACCCCACCATCAGCTCTCCTATTTTCCAAATCTTTACTATCCCCTGCCTAAGTTCCTGATAGTTTTCAACTTTCTCGCTAGTTCTAATTTCACCTGGTAAAGCTACATCAACAATAAAACGCGGTTGATTGTTCTCGTATACTACAATAATTCCCGATTTCCTAGCCTCAATGAAATCACATTGTACATTTATTAACCACAACTGCCTTAAAACTATCGTCTTTAACCTATATTATTGTTGTGTCTCCTTGTGTACTAAAACTCTGGCACTCTACTTAGAATCCTATAACCATGTAGTATTAACTGATGCTCCGCAAATTTGGTAACCGACCGGTTACACACGTAACCACAGCTGAAAACTCCAAAGGCATTCTAATTAAAAGAAGCTGATCTTTCGAGCGCTAGCCTTTCTTCACAGCAACTCGCAAAATGATAGCTAATAAAAATTGAGTAAGTGTTTCGTGATGTCAACAACACGGTTGAACTTTTCAGTCATTCGTCATAAGTATTGTAAAGAGTTTATGTTTTGATCGACAGCCTGAATTGAGCTAAACACAAAATGTAATTTAGCTTACGATCATCACGGTCAGTAGAGTAAAAAGCTGACGTTTGAAGTGTTAGCCTGAATTGAAATAAAAACAAGGCGAAATTTAGATAACTCAAGTTTGAAATGTTTATGATCTTCACCGTAAGTAGTGTAAGGAGCTGACGTTTGGAGTGTTAACCTGAACTAAACTAAACACAACTTGTAATTTAGATAACTCAAGGTTGAAATGTTTATGATCATCACCGTAAGTAGTGTAAGGAGCTGACGTTTGGAGTGTTAGTCTGAACTGAACTAAACATAACGTGTAATTTAGACAACTCAAGGTTGAAATATTTATGATCATCCCCGTAAGTAGTGCAAGGAGCTGACGTTTGGAGTGTTAGCCTGAACTGAACTAAACACAACGTGTATTTTAAACAACTCAAGGTTGAAAATTTTATGATCATACCGCAAGTAGTGTAAGGAGCTGAGGCAACTCAAGGCTGAGAATTTCATAATGATGTGACATTTCGAGCGTAATCCCAGTGTCTTAGACGATGGGTGTACGCTCAAAATGTCTTCTTGCACTACAGTAAAACCCGGCGTATAAGAACCTTTTTTTTTTTTAGTTAACCTAACTTAAAGTGAATTCAGGCTACTGTGCCGAGGTTCTTAAAATAGGTTCAAATCTTTCACATGTCATTATCTTGTCAATTTCTGCTGTCGTCATAATCTCCTTTGTTCGTAGCGCTTCTGAAAATCGGTCTGCATTGATTGTAGAGACTTGTGAATTGAGTTCTGTTTTGCACTGCTTTTTATTAAGGCATAAACGAGCTAATTTTCAGCTTGCTTTTAAAGAAATAAGTTTCTCAAGTAGTCGACCCTATTTTGTTATCAGTTTTTGTTAAAAACAATTGAAGCAAAGCAGAACTTTCTTAAGAATAACTTTTCCTCAGAAGTGTGAAAAGCAAAGCGGCCCAGCGATGGGCCTTTTTGTTTTTCTGATTTCAGTATCTTTACTGTTAGTGACGGAAAGCAATAATCACAATTCTATAAAACTGCCAAAGGAGAAGAAAGACCAGGAGGTTTTGTTAGGAGTTCTCCTGCCAATGACCGGTTACTGGCCAATCGGAAAAACTTCAGCTTCCGCCATTAGTATTGCTGTCGATCGAATCAACCACGACAAAACGCTATTGCCAAATCATTTCTTGCGATACATCTGGAACGATTCCCAGTGCCTTGCCGCCGAAGGCCTTAACCAAGCCGTCGAGTTCAAATTGGCTAATGTGGATGCGATTATTGGCGATGGATGCGATATAATCTGCGACCCAGCCGCCATGTTGGCCGCATCGTGGAATTTGCCAATGATTTCGTGGGGATGTGAGTCAAGCCTTCTGTCGGAAAAGTCTCTTTTCCCAACCTTTGTACGCACGGTCGGATCCTTCTCGAAGATGGGAGACTTGTTCTTTTCTGTGTTTGAATACTTCGGCTGGAACCAAATTGGAATTCTGGCATCTACAGAAAGCATCTGGCAGTTAGCTATGACAAACCTTCGTAAAACGTTTCTAGAAAAGAACATTCAGATTCGATACTTACAGACGTTAAACCCAGGAAGCGCTCTGGTCACAGAACGAGCTGAATATCTCAGCTTACTGGAACTGGGAAAACAAAAAGCTAGAAGTAAGTTCCTTCATGATAATTAGTGTTTTTCTTTATAGTAAGTTTCCTTCATTGTAAGTAAGAATTTTCGAGTTAGGCGCGGCTATTCTTCAGTTTATTACGACTTCTAACATCATTTCTAATTTTTTCTCATTTTCCATATCCGGCAATCGTGGAAAATTTATTTACTTTCAGTACAGAAGGATAAGAAACAAATTTGTCCGTAGCGTAATCTATAAATCTCAAGCTATATTCATGTATTAGCTAGCTAAATCCTTCACGAGCTAGATGACCCACACCTGGCGCTAGTCTCCTGTTTCTGTAGTGTTAAGTGGACGAGTGTCTGACCACTCCTGGACGGGACACTAATCCATCGTAGGTTAGCTCCCAACAGACGCTGGTACTCATTTACCTACCCCAGAAGAATGGAAAGCTGTAGTTAGCTTAGGTGGAAAAAGAATTTCACACAAATGCTCAAGTCTCGGCAGAGCCGGGATCGAATTTGGGACCTTGTGGTCGGAAGGCAGAGATTCTACCAATACCCATGCCTCTCTATTAACTCTGAAATATTTCCTGGATTTTGTCTGAGCAGAAATTGCAGCCTGGGCTTAGCTTGTTTTGGCTGGTTATTGAAATATCTCTGTGAGTGTTTTGACTCCATAAATTAATTCTAATGAGTAGGAAAGCGTGCAATAGTAAAATTTTAAAAACACATTTTTATTTTTTTTCAGTTTAAACCTTAAGAATTTTCCACTTCCAGTGATAATCTTCTGTAACGTGAATGAATTTAAAATTTCAGTTTTGGCTGGAACAGTTAGAAATTAAAAGCAAATGGATTGTAAATAAGATCTGATTATTAGAAAACATTGAAACATTGAAATTAAACAAAACCACCACTCGGGTAATGAAAAACCAATAAAGTCGGTCTCTTGAAAGCGCTTTCTTAAGGTAATTATTACCCCTGACTTTTTGTAGGACTTCGCTAATATTTCGAAAAGGTCTTAATAGCATAAATGAAGTAACAATTTTTAAAAACAAACTGACGACTCTTTTAATACAATGGGACATGTTTCGTTGTTACTTAACATCATAATCAGTCATATGAATTCATATGGCTGAAGATGATGTTAAGTAACATCGGAACATGTCCCATTGTTTTAAAAGAGTTGTTTAGTATTTAAAAATTGTCACTTCGCTGACATATTTAAATTGAGTAAAGTAAATTGAGTGAGTAAAGCCCTGTTTTTGTACAGTTGAGGTGCAGCTCAGTACGTTATCTGAAAAAGTGAGATCGTTTTAGAGGCGAAGGGTTAATCATCATTCACTAAAACTGCAAAACAAAGTGATTTTATTCAGTTTACAATTAATAATTTTTGAAAACTGTGCGCTTTTTATTTTATTTTATTTTTTTTTTGCGATTACATTTGAAATTACATTTAAAGCATTTTTTCTTTGATTCTGATGTTTTACAGAAACCATTTGTTTGATCGCTCCATCGTTTTGTGGAAAGTAAACCACAGAACTACAATTTTACATTCGAACCGGATGTTCTTTTGATAACATCGGTATTTTGATTGACAGTTTCAGCTGAGCGAGTAGCAACCTGCACAAGGAAGTTTCAAGTTTTGATTTTTAATATGTGTAAGTTGCGAATTTTGTATCTTCCATGGCTTACATAAATTGCAATCGTACTACTTCGATTGAAGAAAGGGAACGATAATTGCCTTGTGGTCGTCTGGTGTTAAACAGAAACAAATTGCAGGAGTTGTAGGATCCAGGGGTGGAGTGGTACTTTTGCTAGGTCCTAGGCTCTCTCGGATTTTTAACGGTTTCGATGTGACCATTTTTTCCGATCAAGGCTTTTTTCGCCTCGAAACAGGCCAAGTTTTTAAAGTAGGCTGTCTCATTCTGGAAAGCGCTTCCCTCGATTCGCCTGGCATAATTGCGTGGCCTATTTATTCGCCTATTCCTGTCCGGAGAAACTCTTGGACTGCAAAGGTTTTCCTCGGAGATATTTGGCATCGAATGAAGCAGTTCGAATGGCGTTCGTCGGATCCCGCCACCTTCCTACACTCTTATTATGTAGTGCTCGGGAAAAGCAGTCAAAACCCAACCAAATCGGCTGAAACTTAACCAGAAGTCACAGGAATGCTTTAGCAACAAGCTGGTTAAGTTTCAAGAGATTTTGTTAAATTTAAAAGTAGAAATTTTTGGTGTTTTTGAGAGTCATATATTCTGTAAGTTTAAGCAGTCAATCCCCCACCAAATTGGCTGAAACTCAACCAGAGGATAAAGGAAGGCATCAGCAACACACTGTGTAAGTTTCAATAGATATGTAAAATCGCCTCAAACCTTAAGCTTGGGCTTCCTGTGCCGCAGGTTGCAACTTGCTCCTCTCAATCGAGATGCAAATGTTGCGGCAGAAATTTTCAAGTTTGTCATAAAAAGAACATTCGGTTTGACTGTAAACCCGACTAAAAAATTGTCAACTTTAGAACGTTACTTGCCGGCATTGTGCGCTGAGATTAGAGACCTTTAGATCCGAGGACGAGGACGAGGACGAGGACGAGGACAAGATTTCAAGCGCGCGCGCACTTTTTCAGCAAACTCGTTGTGGAGAGGACGAGATTTCATGCAAAAGTCGTCCTGTGGAGGACGAGTTTGCTGGAAAAAGCGCGCGCGCAATTAAATCTTGTCCTCGTCCTCGTCCTGGTCCTCGGATCTAAAGGTCTCTAATATCAGAGGATTTCATCGATATTTTAATTTGCACATCCTTTTCGACCGATTAGTAGGTTTATACTAAAACAATTAGACCTCTCGGCCTCATGGACTGCGAGTTTAAATAGCCCATTCGCCCTACGGCCTCATGGGCTATTGACTCGTAGTCCAATCGAGGTCTAATTGTTAAGTAGTTATAACTTGATGCTAACTCAATTATTATTTAAAAGGGATAAAAATTATGTTACGGGTTTAAGCGGATACATTTGTTTATTTTGATAAAAAAGTGTGTATACGACTAGCTTTTTTTTATTCATTTTGGTGCCTCAACTATAGTTGTACTGACTTAAAAACTAACTAAAACAGTGGTTATCTACTGAATGTTAAAACTAGTGTAAGTAATTATTGGTAATTGTGTTACATCATGGGTAAAGGCCTCACCCTCAACACCATCCTTCTTTGACTTACTTGGAAAAACTCTCAATAAAATTAATGACCTGAACAGTCGCAGAAAAATTAAGATTTTATAATAATCTGGAAACGTCGTAACGCTAAGGCTTTATAAACATGCTGTCTTTCTAATATCAGATTTCAAATATTTTTTTAACAGGAGGATATTCGACTAGTATTTCATAAGCGAATCGAGCAAGGCCGAAAACCAAGTTTATCAGACGTTGAGGAAAAAGTGAAAAACGAGCCGAGTCTTACAGAAGTGCCAAGCAGCGTTATTGCTAACAGTGTTGTAATGAACACGAGATTTTAGAGGTTTATCCGCCAACGACGGAAGAGACCCTCAGCGATAAAAAGGAAAGGATGACAGATGTACCATCAAGTGTTACTCTCCCCACTAAACGCAAGTATTACTGGCCCGAAAGTGAAACACAGATTTTGCGTAAAGGTTTTGCCCGCTTTATGGAGGCTCCACAACGACCAAAAAAACAAGACCTTAAAAAGCCTGGATCCAAAGCACAGGAAAACTAAAAGCCATTTGGAATCGTAACAGTGATGACGATTGGCATAATAAGTGCGTAGAAAAGGTCCGCACAGAATGGGGAAGGCTCCAAAAAGCTGCTAATCAAAACTGAACTTTTATTTTTGATATAACTAATGCAGTTATATTTCGTTTCGGTTTATTATTTAGTTTATTTCGCAGGTGCGCATGGATGTGGATTTGACAGATCGATTTTGATAGTGACCTGTAATAATCTTAAGTAAACAAAAAACGTTTTGATTGTAGTACTATACAGACAGTTTCAGAATATAATTACTGCGACCTAAGTTGCTGTTGTTTTGTCAAGTCTGAAGTTGAATAAAAGAAACTAAAGCCCGCCGCACACTGGTGAAAATAACACGCATGCGTATCCTTTTCTGTTCAAGGTTAAATTTTGCTTTTGCTCTCCGCACACGCGGATTTTTTGTCA
>JANCMA020098243.1:0-15040 GCA_024336925.2 Zoanthus solanderi | reverse complement strand
AAGGATGGAAAGCTGAGTTGGCTTAGGCGAGAAAGAAAGTCACACAAATCAGTTCAAATCTCGGCAGAGCCGGGGATGGAACTGGGGACCTTGTGGTCGCAAGGCAGAGATCTTACCAACTGCGCCAACCACGCCCGCCCCTTTTCGAAAAGCACGTTGGTATTTTTAAGTCCCCTATTAGAAAATTGAGAAACTTAGCCTACGGTTTAACGACTTTATCCGAAACGAAGCGAAGGTCGCCATGGTATAAGTAAAGAATATATACTGACGTTTTGGACACAGGCCACCGCAGCCCGAAACGTCAGTACACATTCTTTGCTTCCACGACGGTGTAAAACTTAAAAATTTACCAATTTTTTTGTCAACGAAAGTTTAACTTATAACGGTTTTTCGGCTTCCCTACTGAGTTTTTGAACACAGATATTTTGTTAGAACTGTATTTACAAATCAAACGTTTCATAACTTTGTTTGCTTATAACCCTCCTCAAGTTTCAAGACTCGTATTTTATTTTTCCTTGCTCCTTCCCTAAAATTGTACCCTAATGAAAGTATCTTTTAAACAACGGACTTCATTAACTATTCTCGATCCTTTAGGCTCCAGTTTTTAATAGGATTACAAAAATTTAAATGGCTGACTTTGTTAAGTTTTATTTTTATATCACATTTTTTATCATACAATATTAAACACTTCTACCAAAAGGTCGACTCTTCTTTTGCTCTAGTAATTTGAAATTCGAGAAGTTTCCTTGGTTCATCATGTCATTCTAAAAACCAAAACTTAAAACAAGTAAGGGTGAACATTTAAACAATTTTGTTAAATGCTGTCAATTTCGAAAAAGCATCGCTTTTTGTTGCAAATTACCCCGTTCAAATTTGGCATGACGTCATTCACGGCTATACCCAGTCCCTCTTTGGAACACGGCCATGAACCAAGATGGAGGAAACGTTCACAAATTAAAAAAATATTTCGCCAACATCAAAAACGTTTTTGCAAAAATAATTAAATTGTATGATATATATAAAAAGGTTGATTCAAACACGAAAAAATGGAAAATTGCACTTTAAAACTTTGCAAAACAAAGTCCCCCTAATGTGAACACTATCCTATGATGCAGTGCGAGTTTTACAAAGAATGTATAGCTCATAAACGTTGTTTTGAGAGTCTTGGAACACCGAAGAGTCCTGGCCAAATGATTTCTTCTTTTTGTTTGGTTGATAAACCTTAAGTTTTAAACCCAAATTTTATGTATCGTTTTCATTCTCTGGTGGACGAGGTTGGCGCAGTTGTAAGATGTCTGCTTTCCGACAGCATGGTCCCCAGTTCGATCCAGGACCTGTTGAGATTTGATATTTGTTTGATCTTCTTTCCCGCCTGAGCTAACTCAGCTTTCCATCCTTCCGGGGAAGGTAAATGAGTTCCAGTGTCTGTTGGGAGCTAACCGGTGATGAATTAGTGTCCTATCCAGGGGGAGTAAAAGACTGTTATCTGCTTAACACTATAGAAACTGGTGAAAAGCAGCGGCTCCATGGGCCACTTGGCTCGAAAAGGATTTATCTTTCATTCTCTGCCTTACATTTTTATTAAAGCAGATTGTAAACAATTATATCAGCAACAATAAGTTTAAGAAGTCAAATAATTGGTATCAGTTTGTTGCGATATTTGACTCCGATCCGACAACTTTGCTTTGTTCTAATATTTTTGATGGTTGTCAAATTTTTGAAGAAGTTAAAGTATGTCAGCGTTTTCAAGTTTAGTGGTGACAATTTAAAGATGAGTGAAGTAATACCTTAGTTGTTACCGTTCTCAAATCATTTTGGTTGTTTTTCATTTCAGTACAAATGAGCTTTTTAATCCACGAATGACAATAATTTTTTGTCTGCCTCCACTTACAGGTCTTACGTAAATATAGATTTATAAGAAAACGAAATTAACTGCCGTCACTGTTGAGCTATTGTTATTTTTATTGTCTTAACTGTTATTGTTGCCGTTGTCATTGTTATTGTCGCTTTGTTATTATTGTCACTGTTGTCATTGTTGTCACTATTGTCATTATTATTGTCACTATTGTCATTGCCACTATTGTCATTGTTATTGTCGCTATTGTCATTGCTATTGTCACTATTGTGATTGTTATTGTCACTAGCTATTGTGATTGTTATTGTCACTATTGTCATTGTTATTGTCACTATTGTCGTTATTGTCAATATTGTCATTGATATTGTTGCTATCGTTATTGTTAATATCGTTTTATTAATGTCATTATCGTCTTTCCCATTGTCAATGCTACAGTATTGTCTTTTTTCTTATTATTGTCACACCCTTTCCAGCATTTGTGCTTTTTCAAAGAAACTTGAGCCAATCAAAAGAAAGATAATGTTTAACCCTACCTTTTTTTAAACCAATCACAGTTCCTTTTTTAATTTTAAGCCCTTAACACGCAGTTTACCAAATTGACCATTGAGAGTCAAGAATTTCAGAAGGACATATGTCCTCTTGCCAATAATGTTTGATCTTGAGCATTTTAAAAAGTTTGAAAATGGTTTTAAAAATGTTTTATTTCTTATTTTACGCGCTCATATCGCTGGACGTTAACTTTGTTTGCGTGTCTTTCACTATATATCAGTTCAATTTTTTTGTACTAAAGCTTTTAATTACACTTTTAAAGCATATTTATGAGTAAAAAGCAATTTACTAAGGCCTAAGCAGTTTCAAAAGTTTGAAAATGATTTTAAATTTTGTATTATTTATTTTGCATGCTCATATCGACATTCGTTAATTGGTTTTGCCTGTCTTATACATAACTATTACTATCACTTTAGTTTTTTTATCCTAAAGCTTTCAATTCATTAAAGCAGAAGCTTATTGTGTAAGTAAAAAGCAATTTATTAAGACAAACGGCTTGTTCACAACTGTAATATTGAAACAGCTGACACTTATCGTTAGCTGTTAAGTAATCTTAAGTCATCGTTGCTTCCAATTACAGTTGAAACAAACTCTTTCTTTAAAATTGTTTTGTAACAAGAAGAATAACAAGAAGTGGTTTTGTTAAACGATATTTCGGACGGAATCCACCGTACATCGTCAGGTTTATCTCTGATAGAAAAATAACTAGCGGTAAACTAGTTTGAGCTGCGTCGGTGTTTCTAAAGAAACAATTTAGTAATAAAAATGTAAATTCTACACCGTAAAAAAGAGAGAATAATTACTGACGTTTCGGACATTAGTCCTTAGTCCTTCGTCGGAGTACAATTGCTTATCTGCTTCTTCTCTCTCTGATAACAATTCTTTTGGGCTTCTGAGGCTATTCGTCAGCGTCCGCGTATATAAATACCCTCTCTGACAGCTTGATCAACAAAACTCAACTGACACTAAAATTAAAATAGAATTACGAGTATTTTTACTCTTAGGGCTGTTTACATGTAGGCGGTAACTCGCTTGGGCGGGTAGCCCGCCTTGGTGGAGTAAAAAAACAAAAAGGCATTTACGTGCAATCTTATCACCCCGGGGTCTCGGGTAACCTAGTTTTACAAAAATAACGACCATTGAGCTGTAATTGGAAGGCTTGTAACTTTTATTTTTTAATGATCTTACACGTTTGTAAACGATTATCTGAAAACCCAAACTTTAACACATCTTTAACAAATTTTTAATATATCTTCTCACGTGTTATATTAATTCATACTGTACAGTATTTTCACCTCTTAACAATGACGGATATGCAATCCTACCCACATTGTTTCGATTTTGATATACAGTGGGAATTTTTAACTTTTTTGTCATCTCTGATGAAGTTCTAACATACGACAAAACGCATAAGATCATTAATAATAAATAAATGTTACAAGCCTTCCAAGTGCAGTTCGTTATTTTTAGTTCTTTTTATAAATTCTATATATCTTATAAATCTTATATATTTTATTAATTTTATAAATTTTATGAAATTTATAAATTGTTTAAAGTTAGGGCCTGTTTACATGGAGGTGGGTTAACCCGCATAGCCGGGTAACCTGCCTAGGCGGGCAACCCGCCTGCTCATATAAATTCTTACTTTTTCAGTGTTGCATTTACGTGATAGGTGGGGTGACCCGCGAAGGCGGGTTGCCCGGTCTGCCATGCCGAGTAACCCGTCGAGCCGGGTCGCTTTTTGCCATGTAAACGGTTGAAGGTTGGGTAGCTCTCCTGGCCAGGACGGCTCGTGTTACGCGTACATTTATAAAGTTGATAAAATCGCGTATGCATAAGTTTATAAAACTTATAAGAATTTATAAAGACTTATAAGATTTATACAATTTATAAATTTGATAAAATTTATAAAATTAATAAAATACACAAGATTTATAAGATATATAAAAGTTATTAAAAATTCTACATAAACATTGTTTTTATTTGCTCTTGGGACTTACGAAACTGGAGACAATGCTTATCCAAAACTTTGGAGGGACAACTTAAGAGTATTGTGGTATTTTTCATATTGGCTAATTCCAAAATCGAATTCGGCTCCATTAAACTTTTCATTTCTCTGTAGTGGTGAGAGATTCTAACTTTCATGCGAATTTCCTTGCCCATGTAAGAACACGAATTTGTTTACTGAATTGTAGGGAAGGAAGGTAAAATATTTGCCTCGAGGACATGACAAGAGCCAATCATTTTCCCTTACGACTGGACCGAACATATTAAATAAGTTTATCATATGACTATTTACTGAATAAAACAATGGCAGATGTAATGATCTACTGCTGCACAAAAATTAACATGCTAACAAATGATTTCACGCCATTCAATAAAATATTTTATAGACAGTATGTCATACATATTTTAAAGCACAAGTAATATCTTGCGTGACGAACTCCAACGAAGGGACTCATTTCACTTGCTATATTTCGGACTTCAGAGTCGCTTCTATTCGGGTCCTGCACGTTTTGTCCTCCTTTTTTTCTCAAGGCGTCAACAGCTCTTGTAAAAGACATCTTCTTATGTGTTTGTAAAGACATAGCACCCGGGGGCGTACGGGTTACATAATAACACAATTTAGTATTAACCTAGCAGGTGAAAAGCACTTTTCGCGCGCTCTGATTGGTTCATCAAACCGCGAATATCCTGTGCTAATCACCTAGGTCACTCATTCGTGAAAAAATGGCTTCCCGCTTTGCTTTAATTTCGGAAAAGGAAACTCTTAGAATAATCGAGGAAGAAACTACTTTAAACACAAAGAAAGCAAAAAAAATCTGGTGTTTCATTTTTTGATAGTAATTTTTTACTCTTTTATTTTATTTTCGTTTCTTATATTTTTGATGTTAAGTTTAGTGCTGGCGCGTGAGATAGAATGCATGCGCAAGGCTGGTTGTGAAATTTGTTTTTGCCCAGATTTTCATAAAGATTTTTCAGTTTTGAAATAAATTATTTTAAAATGTGTTATTCACCTGCTAGGTTAATACTAAAACAATTATCCCCCTCAGTGTTGGTGCTTAGCGATAGATATTTACCTCGCCGCTTCAAGGCTTAGTATATATCCACCTCTAGTCACCACCTATTCACATACTTATTACAATTTTAAATAATTAAAACATAGTAAAGAACAAAAATCAGTTGAAACGGGAAGTCTTGTGCTATGCAATGTCTTTGTTTAAAATACAAATGAGGATCCAAAAATGGATTATTGCGTGAGATCACACGGATTCTTTTTTTGTCAAAGAAACAAAGAATCCGAAAAGGGATTAATTGCGGTTTCTTTTCTGCGAAAGAAACCGAAGATCCAAAAACGGACTACGATTTTAGCGCGAAGACCTCTTGCCACATGTATTTTTTTCTAATCCTTTCCCAAAGAAACGCAAAAGCGGCGAATCCTAAGAATCCGGATTCAGATTAATCCATTGAATCCTCGTCGAGAGCGGATTCATTGGATTTATAATCTTTTTTTGGATTTTACCAAAGAAACGAAAAATCCCTTTTTGGATTCAGAATCCGGATTAGGATTTTTTCCAAAGAAATGCACCCTGAATATCTTATGATTCATATTGACTGTGCAACTTGATGTAACTCCCAGGTTTAGTGAAAAGGCAACAAGGGACATACAATTTGGTCAGTTTAAAGATCTCAGCTCATTCCATGCTGAAATTGATACACAGTTAGCTTACATTGGAGGAAGAACTTACATACATAGAGGACTTCGTACTGCAAAACAAGAGTTTGATGCCAATGCAGATAAGAACTCAACAAAGGTATTCACAAGCAGCAACATTAACAAAGATTAGCATAAATTAGCATAAATTACTCGTAGGTAGCGAAGCGGAATGCATGAAAGCTGTTAAATGGTTTCTTGAATTCCCTAAAGACCAAAAGTGTGTGTTACGTGAACGAAAAAAATGTGGGATTATACCCTACAAAGGTACACAATAAACATTTGATAAAACAGTTCAACTATTGGCTAACCCCGTAAACTGTTACTGAAGCATGCAAATCATGAAAAGATCGACTGAGGTTCGTCTTTATTGCTATTGATGAAATAAATACCCATGCGCTAATGTCCCATTTCATATGCAACGCGCGCTCATGGAATAATTGTTTATTATAACACTGAGACAAAATTTCAAAGCTTATTTTGTCTCTCATGGTAGGTCTTGATTGTATTGACTGATGGAAAACAGAGTAATGTTTATTCCACGCTACCCATGGTGAAAAAAGCAGCGAGTGAGGTTCAAAGAAGTGGCATTAATATATGTGTTGTTGCAGTCGGACCAAGATGTACAATGTGCAAGGTAAAGCTATACCTTTTGTCTTTTGTCACTTCCCGGGCTTTTAGCTCAGTGCTATAATCTCTTTGTATCGGCGTGTTGGTGGATCGCCCGGTAGATGTGACGGCACACAAAATTCAAAACGAACGGTTTATTTATTTCTGCAAAGAGAAAAAAAAAAACTTTGTTGTGACAAAACCAGAGCCAGATGTTCACCCCTTCTATAGTATGCACACAAGGAAATAACATTAAGATTCAGCTGGTTGCTGAAAAGTGCGCAAGCGTTTGATTTCAATAATTCCAATTTATTACAAAAATTTAGCTTGTTATTTGGATTATGTCCGTATTTATGTTCCCCTTGTCACAAGAACTCCAACACAAAAGCAATGCAATTAATTCATATTTATTTTTAATTTTTTTTTATCCAGCTATAAGGTTGTGACTGATCAGTAACATGAGTTGTAAAAGATGAGCAATGAGTTGTGTGATGCAAGCTCTAGCTATACTGTTGAAATTAGATTAGTAACATACTTTAATTGCTGAGAAATAGTTATATAAACTAGTGTACCTAAAAGGTAATTAAACGCTGCCTTCAAGCAGAGATGATAAACCTATAAAAGGGGATAGAAATAAATAAATATTCAGCCTATTTTTTAGTTAATACTCAAATGTTTATGAAATGTCATTACCAGTTATTCCCTTTTATTTTCTTTAAGTTTAATTTAGAACAAATTTATTTCCCTAAAATTCAGAACATTAAGAAAACAAAGTGCATGCTAAAATACTAGCTATATCGAAACCAAGAATTATTGTTCGAAGACAAAGTATTCCGAAATTAGTTTGAGTTCTTAATTCAGAAACAAACTACAGGCAAGTGCACTGATTGCTCTGTCTCAAAAGCATTTTATAAACTAATAAAGTACTTGTTTTTTCAAATCTTTTTTAACTTTTGGTTAAAAAGTAAATAACTTGTTAATTTATAATTATGATCATAATCCATCTCACTATTTGTTATGGCGAAGTTGCTGCAGTTTAACATGTGTCAGGAAACTTTGGTTTGAAGCGAAAAGCCAATTAATTTTAGACTCTTATTTCTTTGATGCAAATTTCTTACTGTCCCACTGTGACTGCTCAATCAGGCATTCTGCTTCAGAGCTAGTTAAAATGCAAGGTAAATGTAACTTCTGACAACCCAGTGTATTTTGTCTAAGTACGTTTTATATTCTTTCATCCAGTGACAACGAAAATAAGGAATCAAAGAAGCGGTTGAACATCAATAATAATGATATTTTAATATAATATTAATATTATATTAATGTTTTTAGATTTGCAGACCATTTCACAAGACACATGAAGACAATCAACTTGGTTCTTCTTGCTGGTGCCACTGTATCACTGCTTGTGTTCAGTTTAATATGTGAGAAGGTCATTCCTTATTCCGAAGCATTGCTCTATTTCACTTGTGCACTTGGTGGATTCTGTGTCAATGGAACAATACCAATGTTCTTTGAATTATCCGTTGAGTCAACATATCCAGTCCCAGAAGGAATCACATCAGGGTTTCTTACATTCTCAAACAATTTTATTCAGATCATCTTTTACATTTTTCCCATGTTACCACACTTTGGCACAAGATGGATTAATTGGTGCACACTTGGTTCAACGGCTATAAGCATTCCACTGCTGATGATATGGAAGGAAAGGTACTATAGATCAGATGTTGATAAAAAAGGAAAGTTTCCGGTTGATAATAAAACAAAACTTTCACAGGAGGCGATGGTTAATGGTAAAAGTGATGTGAGTGGTGGTTTTGATAGTGCAAGTATAAACGTGAGTGAAGGAACAAACACTTATGGTAGTATGGCTTCAAACAGCTTGGGCAGTACTGCAGATAACGCTCATCCAATTTGAACTGGAATACTTTGAAATGATAAATTTTTGCCATGGCAGATGAATGAACAAGAACTATAAAGAACTTGCATGGGGAAAAAATGACATAGCATTTTGTTGGATACTTAACCATTGAAATTTTTTTATTTAATAGTAATTACTTATTGAAAGTAACTTATTTTCTACAAAGATGAATCAGTCCTGTTGCTTAACCTACGAGGCAACAGTTAGACTGACTTACAATAAATTATGATAGAAAAGCTATAGCCAAAGTTTTTGACACTTGTTCTTAAAAATGGCTCAACATGCAGGCAAGTCGTTGAGAGATTTTTCCAGACTGTATAGATACCCTTAGATATCTGCTGCACCCCAAACTTTTAATTTTTCTTTTTAATTGTTCTCTGTTCAGTAATTTAACCATAAAAATTATGCCTTGAGCTGAGAATTGCAAATCTGAACTCACAAGTTTGAGTGAAGACAACTTTCCTTGCACAGTTTCCAATGTTTTGAGCCTACAAAACCAATTTTTTCAAAAGTCTAAAATCTAAATTTGAAGCATTTTGCCTTAAGGACAGACAACCTGTTTGAGGAGAAAAAAGTGAGTGTTCTAAGACAATATTTAAACATTATCTCTATTATTAGTGATTTCTCAACGCTTTGTAAAGTTAAGGTAGAGTCATTGAAACGAAGCTTTAGTATGTTCTTAACTGAACTGGATAAATGAACATTTGAAATAACAAACACACAAATGGTTATAGAAAGTTGCCCTTGTTCATATACACCTAATGACTGCTCACGAGGGAAACATCTGTTTTGTTTCCCGAGAATCTTGATGTTTCCCGAGATGAAGTCAAGACCGGTTCACAAGCATGAGCATAAGAAAATGAAATTTTTTTCATTTTCTTATGCTTATGCTTAAGTCAAAGTGTGAATCAGCCTTAAGGATATTGAATATTTCATTTTTTGAGCCGTATTCATGATGAGTGTGATTTTTAGGTAAATATTTGGTGTTAAAAGGTCTAGTTTTTTTTTTTCATCTAAATATCTTTTTCACCATTGTTATGAGTTTGAATATTGCCGAAGCAAGATAAATTTGGGGTTGCATTTTCTCCACACAAAAACTCTAACACAGAATGAAAGCAAAATACAAAATTTTATGCAGACGGAACGTCGAGGAAATATCCTTTTGCGAGAACTTCGTTCACATGATGATAAGCTTGTGATTATTGCTCGATCTTTATTGGTTGTGTTAACAACGAAATACTATGTACAGCATATTTTTTTCTAATAAATAAAATAATAACTACAAATAAAGAATACTTAACAACTTTAAATAAATTGATTTGTTTAAGCTTTTTGTCTCATTATTGTTTTCGGAACATAAAAAGTGTTTTGTTAACTTGGTATTATAAAAGCCACATCTACTATCCCTATTTCTACTAATATTCTGTGGAAACTTTAGCCAGTTTGTTTAGCTATGCCAGGCTAATGAAGCCCAAAAAGGCCAAAACAGCTGCTTATAAGATCGATGTAGCCAAGGCAGCTCGCCCGTTCAGGGGTAAGCCTTGGCACTCTACAACACCGAAACAGCTGCTTATAAAATCTAGCTTTGGCAGTTAGCCCGTTCAGGGGTCAGCCCTGGCGTAATACTACACCGAAATAGCAGCTAATAAGATCTAGTCTTGGCAGTTAGCCCGTTCAGGGGTTAACCCTGGTGTTATACTATACCGAAACAGCTGCTTATAAGATCTAGCCGTGCCAGCTAGTCCGTTCAGGGGTAAGCCCTGGCGCTCTACTACACCGAAACAGCTGCTTACAAAATCTAGCCGAGGTAACTAGCCCGTTCAGGGGTAAGCTCTGGTGTTCTACCACATCGAAACAGCTGTTTATAAAATCTATTCGAGGCAGCTAGCCCGTTCAGACCGAGTAAGCTCTGTTGCCTATAAGATCAAGCCAGTGGAACTAGCCTGATCAGGGGCAAGCTCTGGCGTTCTACAACACGGAAACAGCTGTCCTTTGGCTGCTAACATTCAGAATCGCCATTGTTTATGTTGGATTTAAAGGTTAATGCCCGCTACTGACCAACGTGGCCTTAATGCCCATACTAGACGCCACATGTGGCGTTAACTCGGGCTTCTTTAGATGACCGTTACTAAGTTTTTTCTACATGCAGTTTGATAGAGTCAGTACTACCGTTCGCAAGCGTTTTGCCTAGTTTATTAACGTTCCATATATATTTGAGCTTACTATGAGTGCGAGCACAGAGACTCCTGAATGTATAAATACGAATTATATTAATCATATATACATTTCAGGTTTTAAACTTCAACAGGACAAAACCCTTTAACTTCGCACGGAACCTGAACTTTGCTTATTTGATAAAACGACAAAAAATCTACATTATTTCAAACTTTTGTAAAGTTTTAGCTAGAAATTTGCAAATATAGACTTTTGTTTGCTCTTTTGTTCGACATTGAAAAACCTTTTTGAGGGTACAGAAAAACTGAGATTTGAAAAATCAGTCTTTCTTCATCATTTTGTCAAAAATACCAATTTAATTTGTATCGTACAGTGGGTTACCGACCTTCATTTTAGTTATTACTATGGTAGCGCTGTTTTTACTTTGAAATGGCAATTATGTGGAAACCGAGCGCTTGGGACACCAAATTTTACTTTTCAGATTTGGAATTAGCGTTAAATTTCATTTAAGAAAATCCTAGTATCAGAAAAACTTAACTTTTTTTTTCAAAAGAAGTCAGCAACCTTAGCATTAACTTTTTTCCCCTTTTTTTCAGTTTCTTGGCGGTAGCATTAAGATTGCTACGTGTTTTTTTGCTGGCATTAACTCAAGGAAGTTGTAGTGAAGTGGTTGAACATTTTAATGTCTTTTCCCCGGTCTTTCTTTCCTTTCTGTGAGCAAGCGGCTGCGCCGCACATTTGTGATTTGCATTTAAGTTGCTTTTCATTTTTGGTATTATAAAATCTGTAAACGATATTAGAAACTTTTGCTAAGCAATATAAGAGAAAAGAGCATGATTTTTTCCAAAACTTCCTTTGAGAAACATAGCATTTCGTCGTTCGAGAAGATCAACAAATAATCTCGATGAACACAATACCTTCGCATTTCTAGACCCCAGCTTTCAAACGCTGGGCTAGGAACGCCTGGGACCATGACCCCCATTTTGGCGACCAAAAAAAGAAGAAAAACAGAGGGTATTTTAATACTCGGGCTCAGTCCTACGGAAGCCCGAGTAATTACTGGCTTCAAGGTGTCTACCAGTTCACATATGCTTTCTATATTTGTGATTATCATTTCAGCTACTGATCCCACAAGCATTACGCTTTCACTATTACTCTGCTCAATAAAGTTTGATAATGTGTAAGAAAAACATCTGAAAATGAGGCTAGGCCTAAACTTAGTATATCTCACAAATATCACTTCATATTAGGTTCCATTCCTTCACGACTGCACATCTGAAAGCCGTTTCACCATTCACAATAAAAAATACCGAGTCTCTTAGTTTTCTGGTATGGACTTAGACAACGTAGCGCTGATCTCTCCATAGATGCTTTGCGGTCCAAACTCGAACCCAGCTCTCTCCATAGATGCTTTACCGTCCAAACTCGAACCCAGCTCTCCCCTCGTTTAGAACATGGCCCTCAATTCTCCAAAGCATTTCGAGATCATTGTATATTACATTAAAATAATACAAGCTGAAGATTTAAGAATCGCCTTATCAACTTGCTGAGAAAATAACGATTTTGCAATCTTTTTAACGTTGTGAATACACCATTTTTCTGATGTAAAATTTTATTCGCCCCAGTCCTTTTTGAGGGCAAAAGAAACAGCAAATCTGGTGAATTAATAAGACAAAATGTGACCGAGCAACACTATTTTGGCTCGGTGGTCGGGATACTCCCATATATTGACAATACGACAGAACTGTCAACACCCAAAATTCTAAAATCTTGAGATTATAGGGTAGCCTTTTTTGGGAGAGGGGGGATTGTGAGGGGATGTAAGAGTACAAGGGGTACCCCCCTCCTCCTCCTATTGCAACTTGCGCCTTTTACTGGGTAACTTTGGTTGACAAACAGAAACACAAGTTTTCCCGGCAAGACAACATGTTAGAAGTTGCGTGCCTTTTGCAAGCTATCCTATCTACGATTGGCTGACAACATATAAACAAGTTTTCCCTCCAAGACAAAAGCAGACAGAGACAGCGACAAGTCATTGATTTGGTTCGTCAAGAATATTCTATTCATGGTGTTTTGACTGGATTATTGTGAAAGTACAAGCAATGATTTTTGTCTTGCACAAAGTTTTGAAAACTTCCGCTTGTGTTACTAAAAATCCTAAAAAAGCGGGAGATTCGAGCCGTTATGCGGGAGACCGGGAAAAAGGGTTGAAAATCTCGAGAATCCCGCCACATGCGGGAGAGTTGACGGCTATGATACTGGTATGTACCACTGTTCAGGGTGAAGTTTTCAGACTATCCAGTCTAGAACAGGGTGTATAAATCAGAAATCTTTGTCTAGAACAGGGTATAAAATTTTGCATTATTTACAAACTGTTTAGTACAGGGTGCAACAATCTTCCGAATGATAATTGGTTTGACTGGGTTTTGATCTACGTGTAGTTTTTCATGATTCACAGGCCTGATCTCTGTTTAGAACTCGTTTGCTAATCGTTGCTGCTTATTTATGTTTTTCCTGGAAGAGGCAGACAGCAAGACTATCCACTGTCCCACTTAGTTCCTTTTTTAAAATGCAGACTGACTTGAAAGGATCACGATTTGCTAGTTCAGAACAGGGTATCAAAATCAAGCCATTTCGAATTTAGAACAGGGGGGGCAGGTTTGTAAAGGCCCAGGGGCACACCCCTACCCTAAATTCTGGTGAGTCCTCCTCCGGGTATTTTCCCCCCCAGAAAGGCCTGAAACTGGCAAAAGTTTGCGTTAAAATTGGCGTATTATTTTTCTGAGATTCCCCTAAACTAACAAAAAGTCTATAATGTACAATAGCATCACTATTCAATTATTTATTCTTAAATAACTCTTCTATGGCGCTACAGTCTGGAGAATCACGGATACATTACCATAGCAGTACGTACATTAAACAATATTGCAACAAAAAAAAATTGTCCTTTTTATTGGTATTAAAATTATCTGATACTGCCACAGGGGAGAATCCAGCCTCGTTTCCAGAAGTCAGTCAAACTTAAGTGTTTTTTTTAAAGGTTAATTTTAATTGTTTATTAAGTTTTCTTGAGTCGACTTTTTCTTTCAGAGTCGATGAAGATAAATTCGAAATAAATGATCAGGTGACAGTATTTTAAAAAAGCTCCTTATTTTTGGTACGACTAAATCGACTTTGTATTTATACATTTTCGGGGGATGACACAACAAAATTTTGTATAATCTAAACATTGTTAACTGCTACTTAGAAACTGTTGTCTCGTTAGCCTGTGCACAGTCGCTCTCCTTCCGATTCTTGAGAGGGAAGGAGAGCGGCTGTGCACAGTCTATTGTCTCGTGTATTTTGGGTGGAAATTATTTATGTCAATTTTTTGCCATATCTGGGCGGCCTGTGGTAAAATCAGTATACTCGGCTTATTCTTCTCGCCACCAAAAAAAAATCTGCTGTGTGATTGGATTGAACGTGTCACGTGTTCTTAGAGGGAAGTCCATTTTGAAAATATAGCAATTCGTTGAGAATTAAAGCTTGAGGGACCGGGAAGTTTCGATAGAATTCGAATATTATCCTTAAAATCAACTTGTCATTCCCGAAATAATATCTTATCAGTTCCTATAGTAAAGGAAATATAATCTACAAGAATGGGTGATGTGGACATAACGAAACTCTCTCTCGAAGACAGAATTACTCACAAGGTTGGCGTAACTATAAAACTTGCACCCACTGTTGCTGAGGCTTCGATCTGCTGAAATTCGTTTAAACGCTAATCGTTTATTTTCCTTAGGTTTGGAAAGCCAGAGTTAGTGGTTATGAGGAGTTAACAAAGCTTTTTCAACGAATAGACGATGAAAGTAGTAGCGAGTACAACAAATATTTAGGCTCGTTGAAGAAATTCGTTATCGATAGCAATGCAGTTGCACAAGAGAAAGGTCTCGAAGCTGTTTTTGCATTCGTCGAGTGTGCAGCACCATCTATTTCAGGAAGGTAGGTTGAACCGCATCTGGGCAGAGGTGGTTTATTACTATTTTTTCAAGAAGCTAAAAATTAATTTTGATATTACTAAATTATTTATATTATTATTGTTATTAAAGAGCCAGTTTGTTTGTGATTGCACACATATTTTAGAGTTTATTTATCACAAAGAAACTGAAGAAGAATAGTTTAACAATTCTTGAAAATCAAATTTTTAACATTTTAAATATCAGGCATTGTGAAAAACATT
>JANCMA020098146.1:0-15048 GCA_024336925.2 Zoanthus solanderi | reverse complement strand
AACCGTGAGCCGAACATCAAGAAGCCGTGCAAATTTGTAACACCAAAAAAAATAAAAAATAAATAAATAAAATAAATTTAAAAAAAAACAAAAAACGCAGCCCATTTCTATACTCGTTGCCTACCGGCACGAGTAATTAATATAGTCAAAAAGTGTTTGGTGTGCACTGTGTGTATCTAGAACTGAAGATACGAGCTTCGATATTTAATATTTAAGAAATAAAACAGGTTTTCCGTGCCTTCGTAGCCTGGTGAAAACCGAGGCGAACGTTTAGGAGAATTCGAGAGCAAATCAGTGAAAACCCGAGATGCAGTTGAGGGTTTTCCCTGCTTGAGAATTCTCACAAACTTTGCCGTGGTTTTCAACAGGCAAATGAGGCACGGAAAACATGTTTTATTTCTTTTATAAAATTATTATTTTCAGTATTAACAAAGAGAAAGACAATATACGAAGTGCGTACTGTAAATTCTCACAACTCGGAGACAGTTAAACCACATTGCTCATGTTATTTTCGTGCTTCATAGCGCTATGAAAACACAATTGTAAACCAATCAAAACGCACGTACTATCCAAATCATTTTATAAACAAAAATAGTCAGCATAAATAAAGAAACTAATGACACAGTCGCACTGCTCTTGTAAAACTTCCTTGTAGCTTGCCATCTAGTAATCTTTTTTTCATTCCAACATTTTATCACCTTGAAATAAGCCTTGTCACTTTTTACTGCTCTTTTAGTTGATCAACAAATTTTATTTTCATAACAATTTTCCAGCCATTAACAAGGTTGTCTTGCTCGTGTAGAGGACGAGCAAGTTTTCCATAACAATTTTCCCGCCATTAACAAGGTTGTTTTGCTTGTGTAGAGGACGAGCAAGTTTTCCATACTTTTCTCGCCATTAATAAGGTTATTTTGCTTGTGTAGAGGACGAGCAAGTTCTCCACAACAATTTTCTCGCCATTAACAAGGTTATTTTGCTTGTTTAGAGGACGAGCAAGTTTTCCATAACAATTTTCTCGCCATTAACAAGGTTATTTTGCTTGTGTAGAGGACGAGCAAGTTCTCCATAACATGCAATTTTCTCGCCATTAAAAAGGTTGTCTTGCTCGTGTAGAGGACTAGCAAATTTTCCTAGACAAATTTCTGTTTACTAAAGCAATGATATCCTTTTCTGCTGCCATATTTTCCTTGCTGTCCATCAATACACGAGCAAAATTCCGACTTGAAAATTTTTCCTTGTCAAGGAAAAGCTGGCAGGCTTTCCTTTCCTTGAAAAGGTAAAAATGTCCAGTTTTTCCATCTACACGACCAATCAGTAAAGAAAAACTTGTCAAGGAAGGTGTTTTAATAAAGATGAATTGAGTACTTGTTTTTAATTTCTAACTTGCGATCAGATTACATTGATTTTGTACTGAGTTAAGCTAATAATTCTTTCTTAGATTTGAATAAATTCATTTTGTAACAATTCGATCCTGCTCTATACCGAAATGAACTTTTAGATCTTCAACATTAGTATCGCCATACAGTTACATTTTGGTCACAGAGAGAGAGACGTGATATAATGTAGAATCACCGGCTCAGATTTAACGCGCATGATTGGTTGATAGATATTTTTTGCACTTCAAGAGCTTTTTGTGAAACGGATCAACGCACTTATCGCTTTTCAGTTGTCGCCACTGCTATTCAACTCATCAATCACATGGCGCAAAATTTTACATCTTTTTGTCTTTTTAATCTATGAACATCGACAAGGCCTATTAAGCACATCAGTGAACTGACAAAAAAGATAGCAGTTACATAAAGGAATGGCCTCAAAATCCAGAGATAAGCCACAAATCTGAAATTTCAACCGTTCAAAGCGTTTAAATTACAATGGATTGTACAACTGTCACGGCCACAAGGGACAATTTTGATTCATTTAAATTAGCCGCGAACAAAAAATCTCTGCTAAGAATAATAAAAAAAAAGGTTGTTTTAAAAACACGGTGTTTATCTGTTAATGGCGTACTGCTATCAATGGCTAGAATACTGAACAATGATTGTGCAATGATTCAGCACAGATGAGTGAAATATGGCTCCAGCGCTGCTGATCTGACCTTGCTCTCTATTATGCTGAGATCCAGATACTGAAAGTTTCTTTATGGTAGTTGTCGATGCAGACTGGTACTTAATACCTGCTAACTGGCCGCAGAGTTGTCGCTGGATATTCATAGGATTGTAATTGTACTGAAGAACAGACGCTGAATCTGAATGGCCTGTAAGTTCCGATATGGTTACAGGATCAAACTTGCTTCTCAAGCTCTGAATAGCTGTCTTGCGCCCAGCTGATGGTGCAAAGTGGCCCTCGTTCTCAATTCCTGCAATCTGTACCATTTTCTTCATAAAAGAACTAATACCTTCCTTCTTCAACGGCGTTTTTTTGTACCACACGTCAGTTTTTGGCAAATCGATCGCCTAAAGGTAAAAGTTGTCGATTCCTTCTGGTCGGTGACTTATGAATTATTTTAGTGCTCGATATGGATCTTTTTTATCTCCGTCAAGACGAAATATCTTGTTCCAATATTTCTTCAACTTCACCATTTCTGGTTTTTGTTGATCTTTCTCCGAAAGTAAAATGCGAGCCATTGTCAACAAAGTTCCCGAGTTTACAGTCAAGGTGTTTTTCATGGCTCGCATTCCCAGCATTCGGATGTTATTCAAATGCACTAGGTTTAGCAGTTGTTGGGGCGATTTTAAACCAATTGCTCCACTTGACCAGAGTTCCTCAACCTGTTCCTCGTCGAGCGGATTGCAGGCATTTGGGCGGTTTTCCTTCCCAACAGACTTAAGCTGTTTCCGTGTTGAAGAGAGTTTCTTCTTCAGGTCTTCATCTTCTCCAATGTCGAAGCTTTTACCCTCAAACTCCGGTCTTTCCAAAAACTATCTTCTCAGCCCATTTCGGTAAGTAGTGAGTGTTCCAGGTTCGTATTCTTCACCTTTTTTTCCCTTTCTCGTATCTCTAATCTCTAAGGAAAAGTGCTTCAATATATTGTTTGCTGTTTGCTTTGTAACTGTGGAGAGGTTGAGCGGTTTTCCGTATCGTTGTGTATGCCAGGCTATTAGTCGACGCACTGCTGTGTTATTTCCTCTCTCCGTATTTAAAGCTTTTTGCCTTTTTTCAAATAAGTCTTCAACATCATTTTCCTCCAATGGAACAATGCTAACCGGAATTTTTTTAAACTCTTGTTGTTGTTGTTGTTGTTGCTATTGGTGCTGTTTTGAAACTCGTTCGTACTTTCACTGTTGTTATTGGAAGAACAAAATACTTTCTATAATCTTTGTTTTGACTGAGAACCATAGTTGCTGCGGACCTTTTTTGTCCACGACTATGTACTCTTCGCTAGGCTCAAACTTTTTAAATTAAATTGTTTTCCAGGTAACTCAACTTCGTAATCCTCCACAATACATTGCAAGCTTTAGAAAACGTTTTAAGAAACACATGTTGACGAAGTTCTTGAAAGAAAAAAATTATTTTAACTTATCTTAGTTCTTGATCCACAAACACGAATCGACCCAACTAGTTTATTTATCTCTCACACCTCCCTGTCTCTTTGTTCTACTGGGATAAACTCGCTTAATGCAGTTTCTATATATCTGTTCAATTTACGTAGCTCCAACACACCTCGCTACTATATTTTACAAGAAAATGAAACAGATGTATAAAAACAGGACCGGTCTCTTACTACTAAATTCTGCTTTTGACGTCACGGACCAGAAAATAATATGTTAGTTACCAGCCTCCCATCACTCGGTCAAGGTGAATCAGAAAATGATTTTTACAAACTTTAAACGCAAATAACACCATGAAAAAAAAAATCGTCCTCGAAATTTTTTTTTTTTTTTTTTTTTTTTTGCTATCACCATTAGAAGGGTAAGAATAGTTTATACATACAAAACCGCAACAGGTGCTGCTGAAAATTATATCTCGTTTCTGCGTGCTGTGGATAATAAGCCGAACTTTTTGTAATTTGTCTGTTTTTCTTTATATCTGGCAATCCATCTAGATGCAAGATAGTACCAACTTAAAGTAAATTTTCTATTTGAAAATGTATACTGACCTATAAATTTAAAATGTAACCTAGTTCACGAAAATGGTATTGATCCTAAATTATTGCATCTATACCTAATATACTGATATATTTTTTTTGTTATAACTTTAATTAAAACAATATTGAGCTAAGCAGTTCTACAAAATTAGTGCAGGTGAAATGAATTGCATAAATTTGTGAAAAAGGAAGAATAAACACTTATATTTTTCAACTAAAGAAGAAATGATGACTCTTTTGCATGAACATGACGGAAAGTAAAAGAGTTAGCTGTATGATTAAGTTACGTTATACAAGTTAGAATAATGTGTCCCCGCATTGGCTAATTTTTTTATCTGCGTTACATTTGCTAGGCAGGTCATCTAATTAGTATATATAGAATGCAACATATTTTCTTTATTATTTTCAATTTTTAAGTTAACGAGAAGATTTAAAGACAAACTAAGACGGTTATTTATGCAAACAACAAATGAATATTAAGATTTTTTCATGTACAAAGAATGTAAAACAGCGACTGCAAAACTTGTGGGAATTTTCCCCCCGTCACAATGAAAGGTTTTATTTGCGGTATTTTTAAATGCGAAATCTGCGAACAAAGACCAGTTGGTCAAAAAAAAAATTACCGAAACACATTTAAAAGCCAAGTTAATATTATAATTACAACTTTTTCAACTGCGAAGCGCTCTCACCGCAGTCTAAAATCTAAGGAATCTAAAAACAATTTCTCATCAGCAATTCGTTAGTAAATTTTCCTGAATACAAAATAAGGCATTGAAGTTACATCCTAATTGAACGATAAAGAATTA
Source organism: Zoanthus solanderi (assembly GCA_024336925.2). Taxonomy (NCBI): domain Eukaryota; kingdom Metazoa; phylum Cnidaria; class Anthozoa; order Zoantharia; family Zoanthidae; genus Zoanthus; species Zoanthus solanderi. Next base: position 10,158 of record JANCMA020098146.1, on the reverse strand, counting down.
ACAATCTATCACTGTTTGTACAGTTTGTTTACTGTGACCAAAAAATCTAATGAATAATTTATTTATGAAAGTGTTATTGGTAGGTTGACAGTAAGATAGACAACTATTTTTCGAGAGGCGATATTTACTTTGCAAAGCTAAGTATGTTTTTCATTTTCCGAGTCCTAAATTACAAGCTTTTACTGGAAAACTAAACAAAGAAAGTCCGGTTTTATATCACATCAATACTCAAAACTTTGGACAATCTGTCAAGTTTCCGCGCTTTACTTTCCTTGAGCGACACAACGGGATTGAAGTTATGGTTTTAAAAAAGGTATGCATAAATTCTTTAAGGTTTATTTGGGAATAAGGGAAACAAATCCATAAAAAAAAATTGTTAGTGTTCTTCATTTTTGGTTAATCTTCAATTTAGAGTCATTGCGAGTTAAAATGAAGTGAAAACAACAGTCTATTTATCAAAACTGGCAGCGGTAAGATTAGACTTTTTAACTTTTATGGGAAATTCGTATTTAGACGGAAGATAAACTAAGTAAATTTACTGAAAAACATAGGTAAACTGCTTATCTCAACCTTTTTCTGTCATTCTTTATTTACATTGTAAATAGAAGATATAAGAATCGAAAAGTTGTGATTTTATCCAAAGCAACAGTCCGATGTAAAACATATATATAGACTTTCAGTTTATATTAAAACGTTGTCTTGGTTCTTAGTTTTGCTAAATCGGGTAAGATCTAGAACAGTTTATCTGGTCTAAGACAAATCAGGCGCCATTGAATGCCATCTAAATTTTAAACGCATTTAGCTTTTAAAACGTACGAGTCATTTGATTTCTAATCTGACAAACTGTTGTCACACAAAAACACTGAAGATAAACAGGAAAATTTTTAAAAAAACCTCCCTTGAAACTCCGAATTTAGCTGAATGGTGTTCAGTTGAATTGTTTTAGGGGATTCAATAGCGTATAATAGTTTTAGTTCTTTATGAAATGATTTTATGAACGTTTTAGTGTTTTATTCTCAGAGCTGGAGAGAGAGTGAGAGAAAAAAATTGAAACACATTTACCTGCCGTTTTTTAAAAACTTATGAAAGGATTTTAACAATAAGCCATTCTTTTATTTTCTTTCAAAACTATTTTCTTGCTTTTAAGTTGCTTTCTTGAATTCAGTTTTAAATAATTTAAGATCTACATGAATTTCGATTGTCGCTAAAATCTCTATAAAGCATTCACAATTTAAAATTAATTTTGTAACACAAATGAATCGAAAACCATTTTTGTTCAAATTGTTTATCCACGGCCCGAAGACCTCTTTTGTGGTTAGCAGTAACTGAATATAAGCTTTGGTAGGCAAGAAAGGTATTACGACTGACGATAACAAAAAACGGCGGTAACAGTCAAAAATATGAACGTGTGAAGCTCTGTGGGCGGGAGGCAGTGTGACCCGGTCCCCCCTGCTGGGTCAATGTAAAAACAGCAATCTCCTCACGAAATCAAACTGTCAGCTGTAGAGCTAAGAAACTAGGCTGATACCGGTTTGAAACACATAAATAAAATTAATTTCCATGTTATTTCCTTTAAATTGGTAAAATTACAAAATTTGACTTGGCAAGCCATATAAAATTGATTCTGAGTTGACCTAGCTAGGTAGTGAAAAACTTCATCGAGGGGACGCCAAAATGCGCACAAGGTCACCGTTGTTTTGCGCAAATAATGCTACACCACTTAAGTTAGAAAGCTCAAGGCTAAGATTTTCCAAGTAAGTAAAATTTTTACTCTATTTACGGAGATGATGGTGAAAATTTCAACCGCGTGCATGTATCCTTAACTGGCGTCTGTACTTCAATCAGTTCAATAGCTTTTTAAAAACAATGCCTTATTTGACATTAATAGTCAAATTTCTAAAATTTTAGCTTTGCTCGTTTAACTCCGAAAACTAAAATTGGGTGCAAATTGTAATAATAGTTGTCATGGTGTGTAATATTCCGAGTTTCCATGCATAGATCGAATATCGAATCGTAAAAAACATCCAAAGAGAACCGCCAAAGCGTGTGTGCTACCGAATCAATTAATAATAATTAAAAAGGCGGTGTTTGCTAAAAGCGCTCCGATATAAAAATTTTTTTGAAAAATGGATATAGACAGTGCTTTACGCAGAAAGGTATGAAATTGTATTTCATCAAAATTTATACGAAAGACAACAGAAACCGTGATTTTAGCGTTGTAAAACTTAAATCGAGATATGTCACATTGAGCTACTGCTGATCCGGCCATCTTGACCGGTAAAAACAACAAGACATTTGCTTAAAGTCTTAAGCCACATAAATTTATCATCTGTGATTTGTTTGGTCAATAAGGCTAATGTTATTAAGAATTTTGCGTTGCTAAATTAAGAAATAATTAATTTCTTTAGAAGGACAAAATGACTGCTGATCCCAAAGGCGGCAAAGCACATCCGCTATCTTAGAAGACAGCATCGACTTAATCTGCCTGATTATTCACTTAACTCATTTGCCTTGCCCGATTTTGCCTCAAGCTGCGAATAAATTCAAAAGTTGAAACGCAGATGAACAGCTAAAAAAATAGTTTCGCTAATTTCAAGTTCAATTTTATTGCTTTGACAGCTTTTTAGTGCAACATCAAGAGACGAAAAACAAAATGGAGAATGGTAATACTGAGTTTTTCATGCGAAATGATTTCATTATTGAATTAAAAATTCAAATAAAAGTAATATCAATGCACAGGGTTTATTTCTGTATTAGAACAGATTACATAAGCTTAATCGACGCTTTTGGACGCCATATGATCTGTTCAGTGTTTCTGCTTTTAACAAGCTGTTTGCGGTCCTGTTTCAATTCTCTCTTGTGCCTTTGAGTTCTATGTCTCAAGAATTTCTTTATAAAGAAAGATGTCTGTTTGCATAAATGAAAAAGTATTAAAAAGACAAAACGTGTTTAAAACATGAATCATTGGATTTTATTTTGTTACAGTGAGCCCATGCGTGGAATCAAAACTGAGAGATAAAAGTAATTCGAGGAATTCATTAACATCAGACAACGATTATCAGTAAGTGATAATAGCTACTAAAAATAAGTAAAAACAACTGTCCACATTTATGGTAGATTAATGGAAGATAATCGCTACCAACACGGTGCTATTGCTGTAGGAACTCGGAATTAGCACGTGTACGCATGCGCTTTGGATACTCGAGATGTGATTAACTCCCAGTTGAAATGTTTATTTGTAAATTCGAGCATTTCAGACTAACACTGTTACGTCAGTTTTTCGCTCTAGTTACGAAGTGCCGATTGAATTACGTTTTTTTTTTGAGTAATTTTGTCACCCATGCTAGTACCAGTCCACCCAATAATTTGTTCATCGTGCACTAAATTGTTTATGCACCACTCACTATATGAGCTAGATCCTGCTTAGGCCGACTATTTGACTTTTGAGGGGTCCTTGATTATGCGGCGGCAATTTATCTCATGAAAAAACAAAGATTTTAGGGTGTTTTTTTTTTTTTGTCACTCAATATTCAGATTAGAATGTGATGTTAAAATGCTTAGACTTGTGATTTTGTTTAGCATTTTCTATTTTCCTTTCATTGTCTGTAAACCAATGAGGTACTGAGCTTTAGTACAAGGTACTCCCCAAAAATGGATATATGAAAATGTATGACGTATCAGTGTCTCAGAAATCTTTCTCAGAAAATCTTTGTTGACTAGTAACGATTATCAAAAATCTAATCAAACCAAAAGATGTTTTTTTTTATACACTAAATTTATCATTGCTTGGAACTGGCAATATATATATAACTGTAAAACTTTGAAAATGAAATGATTTATTTCACTTGTGCATAATTTTCTACTTTATGACGTTGTGAAGTGATTGTAACATTTTTAAAGAAAAGGCGCTTTTTAAGCGCTTGTGGCTACTGCAAGTAGACTTGAAATGCGAAGAAATTTATAGTACATAGTCATAGATAGTTAAGAAAACCATTTGAATCTAGTTTAGAATGTTTTATTTGTGCGTTCTATCTATTACAAGCTAATTTTAATAGGTTTTAACATTGGCATTTAGTTTCTGAATGTTATCAAGATATTAAATATCAAAGATTAGAAGAAAATGTAAGCGACAAAATGTAATAAATGTATTATTTAATCGTTTAAGAAATTTGCGGGCTTCCTATGGTATTTGGTGACTTACCTAGGCCTCCTGTTGTGGTGTAACATACTCACTTACCCAGGCGATAACAAAGTGGCTACCGTCTATATCGACGCAGTAGCCACACAAAAATGGACCTTTGAACAGCACGTGACATTTCAGTTAGGAGAATCAATTTTTTTAGAGCCATTAATGGCACTCAAAGGTGAGCGATTGAGTTCATGCCACTGTTATTAGCAATGATGTCATAAATGATATTTACGTTTATTTACCTAATGTGTGATTGCAAGCGTGAAGCCAGAAAACGATTACTTTGACTAGTCCACTTTACTGCAAATATCGTGAAAAGCATCACGTTATTTACGCGAAACCAAGTTGTTTACCATTATCGTCATTTTAAAAAATACAAATTTTTTCAGCAGCGTACATTGGGTTGCCTGTTTGATTTACATCATTAAGTCTTTTATATTAAAATGAATGAACGAGCGGTACACTTGATCGAAATGGAAAAAAAATCGTCGAATATAAATGGATGAAAATGACTTTCTGAGCTCTAATGTTACCAGGTTATTCGCCATTATCATCAAGATCTAACTAAACATTTTTCGGACTTAAAGATAACATTTTCGTCGATTCTGGTAGACAAATGAAATATTGCGAAAATATTGAAATGAAAATTTTTTCTCCGATAACAACAGGAGTCTAATTTATTAATAAATTTCCATCTTCCTTCTGCAGTGATTTACACAAATGGATCTCTAATCTACCTTAAGTCAAACTGAAAGTAAACTTATATCATTCCAAATCAAAAAGTTATATTTTTGCTTGAAACATTTTGCTAAGAAAAAATATATTTACTGTTTTTCTCATTCGTGGAATTTATATCTGTGAGACTTGAAACAGAAAAGAAACACAATGCTATTGGCTATCCACAGGTTTTGTCCGCAGTAGGTTTTATTCCAGTAGGTTTAATGGACAATACGACCACAAAATAAAAGAAAAACGTCTTTCGTTTAGCGTTCCTTCGTTGGCAATCCCAACAAAAAAATATTTATCTTAAGAAACAAACAACAAATAAGCAAAAAGATCCAATCACAAAAAGATAAAAATCTCAATTTCAAAGCCGAGGAACAAGACGAAAAATATGTTATATTATTGTTGCCACCAAGGAAAGCTCTATAAAACTTTTACATTTCGACGTGCATGGCCTCATTCAATGATCCATCTCATCTGTTGGTTTAGTTTTCCTAATCAGTCGCTATTGTTTTACAGGTTCACAATTACGTGCCACGTTTGTTCTTAACTGACAGACATATCTGTTTGCAATTCAATAAGTTAAAACGCGGTATCTTTTTTGTTCCGTTTTGTAATTATCTTTGCTATCTGTACGTGCGAGTTACTGTTGTTTTCAAACCTAAAGATGATGCTTCTTTGTTAGTTTGCGAAACCAGCAACAGAGCAGGGACCGCAAAGGTAATCCTTAACAAAAGAAATTTTTAAAAATTGTTTATAATGTTAGAATTTTCGCTTATGGATATTGGCTTTTCGGTATCAATTACGAAAGTCAATAGAAAAAATCAGTTTTTGAGTGCCTCTTAATTTCTGAACATTGTTAGCCCACTGGCAAGATCAGAATACTTGCTGTAAACTGGAAAATACAAAATAAGCACTGCGAGCAGGGACAGTTTAGACCTGCAGTCATTGTCCAGTACGGTACATAAGTTTTGCGCTATTGTTTCTTTTAAGTAGCTTAACTTAAGAAATATATTAATTGCTGAAAATTTACATGCATATACCTCAATGGGTGCGAAAAGGCAGTTGTCAATACATACTTGTAAATGTGAAAACACAATGGTTGTGGGACCCGGTTTAAATGTTTATCACAAATATGGCGATTATGTTTGTATTAGATGCTAATTTGAAGCCACTGAAATGGATAAAAAGTCCACATTGAACATTAGCGGGTGTTACCAGTTAAGTCCACAACTAGAAAAGTACTCCGAGAGCGCAGACCTCCACTAAGCATATTGTGAAGAATCCTATAAAGAAATTCCTGGATCCAGACTACTATCCGGATCACCTCCAAAATTTAATCAGTTCTTCCTCATCCCATTTCCAACATTTCCTGAAAATTTCATCAAAATCTGTCTATAAGTTTTTGAGTTATGTTGCTAACAAACAAACAAACAAACCCTACCAAAAACATAACCTCCTTGGTGGAGGTAACTATAGTCGTCTAAACATGCGAGGAGGTAGCTTAAGAAGATCCTTTAAAAGCCATGTGGCCCATGGAGCCGGCGCTTATCTCCGGTTTCTGTACTGTGTTAAGCGGATGAGAGTTATTGACTCCCCCTGAACGGGACACTAATCCATCGCAGGTTAGCTCCCAGCAGACGCTGGTACTCATTTACCTACCCCGGAAGGATGAGTTAGCTTAGGCTCAAAAGAAGGTCGCACAAATATTCAAATCTTGGCAGAGCCGGGATCGATCCGGGGACCTTTTGGTCGGAAAGCAGAGATCTTACAACTGCGCCAACTATGCCCGCCCTGGAATCTTTACTTCTGCTCTTGAAATAAAAATTTGAATATGTTTTGAAAACTGGTTACGGTTTTTGTGTCATGTCCAAATAACTTGGCAAGAGACCTTAGGTTGTTTGCGTTTTAGGTATCTTATAGAACTGAATTACTTCTATTTCTACAATTTTTTTTATCATCAAATAACTGTTGTCTTCGAAAAAGTTTGAAATTCTTTATCCTGATAATAAGTCTTTTTGAAAACTCACTTATAAGAATTGTACTGCTCGTCTGTACATCTCAAAAGTCAACATATCTTGATTGAAGCTCGAAACTTGACTCCCACATTTTTTTCAAAATAAATGACAAACATGCTACTTGCTGGTTGCACTATATTTGCGACCACAGTAACACTTTCGTTGTTTCATTTACCGAATGCAGTTGTTAAAAATTATGTTCTTTTGATTTACGTGCAGATATGAAAGATTCCAGTCTATGTGGTATAGTGTTTGTGGAAAAACGCTATCAAGCACTGTCATTGAGCCAACTGATTAACCGAGTGGCCAGCGGTGATGCTGAACTAGGGTTTATCAGTTGTAATCACGTTACCGGGCATGGCAACGCGGGGGGTTTGGGAAGCGATGCAGAAATGAGCTTCAAGAAACAAGATAAAGTTCTTCGGAAATTTAGAAATCATGAATTTAACCTTCTTATTGCGACAAGCGTTGTGGAAGAAGGTTTGGATGTTCCAAAATGCAACTGCGTTGTTCGGTTTGATTTGCCTCAGAATTATCGCTCGTATGTCCAGTCCAAAGGAAGAGCGAGAGCAAAGAAATCGCGGTTTATCATCTTAGCAGAAAAAGAAAGAAGAGAGGAGATCACGTGTCAGGTTGAGGTACGACAAATAGAAACTAGTAACAAAGTTAATAAAAATTATTATTTTATGGGCGACTAAATTCGTGCCCTCTGATTGGTCAATTCGAGGTCCGTAACTTACGGAGGCAAATAATGATACAATGATATTTTATTAAATTGGGTAATTTTTAGTCAGGCTCTATTTGTGAGATCATGGCGGAATAAGATCTCTGAATTTCTTGCGAGGAAGACCCGGTACAGGTCTTGAAGAGAGTGTAAACAATTGTGCTGAACAGCTTGACACTAAGTCTGCGGATAAAAACGTTTAACCTCTGGTCTAGTCTCCTTTTCTAACAATCTCCTCTTAGGGCATTAAAATGACCACTTTTGGTATTTAGAACGGAAAGCACTAAATCAAAAGGGTGAAAAGCAGGTGCGCCCACAATCTCAGCGGTTTCATAAGAAAATCACTTATACTTCATGCAGTTTCAGGTTTTAAAACTATATAGAGATCCTGAGTTGATCTTTTCGAGATTACATGCCAGGGTTCAAAATAACGTTCAGAAAATCTGTCATATTTTGTAGGATGTTATATTTGGACCAAAATTTTTGACGGCTGTTTTTTGGAGGTTAAATATTCTTTTTACAAAGGGGAAGGGGTACGAGGTTGACAGTGCTATGTGCATGAGCAGTTTGATTGAAAAATTCAAGGTGGCGTGAGTTTGGATTCCCGGCCAAGACTTCTGTTTACAATTAAAAATATCGTAGAAAATGGCAGTAATAGTTTAGATTGAGCAATCTGGAAGGAAGATAAATATTATAAACCAAATTCTACCGAGTTTAGGTAGGTTTTTGTATAATGTTATTTTTCAACGAACGGATAAGAACATGATGTTTACTTTGTCTTCGACAATAACAGACGCCAACGAGGCAACCAAAATAGCAAATGTATTTTTGTATCAATTTGCAAATGTTAATAAATGAAAACAAAGCTGCATTCAAAAGTTAAGTAATTTTGTTTTTAGTTAAAATGATTGATTTGTCGAAAAAAAGTCGCTGACAACCTCAACATGAACTATGTTGTGGAAATAAAAATCGCCGGCAAAGTCCAAAATTAGCCAGTGATCGCCGGCAGCCGGCTGCTATTTTGAATCCTGATTCATTTATTTATTATTACTGATGACCAATTAGGTTATAAGACCACATAAAGCGAACAAAAAAGAAAGGAAAAAAGAGCCATTCACTAGATGCCTAACCAAAGGTTTATGATGGTTGATGTAGCTATAAGGCATCACACTAATCAAATTAGTTTAATTTAAATTAATTAAAATAATTTAAGATTTAAGTAGCAATCGTCAGCTCACCATGGGATCCGTGTCTCGATGAGGAATTTCAACCAGGCGGTGCCCTTCTAGCTGTGACTTCAACGCCATTATCGCCTGATCACGTGTTTCTATTTGTAGCTGCAGATTCTGAGCACAGTAAGGAGAACAAAGAACAGACGCATTATTAACCATTTCAGGCTTAATTTCTTAATGTAATTTGAGATTAACGTTTTAAAAAAACTATTTCAGCGCGTCGTTGAGTTGACAAGTTTACGTAGTTTACGCAGAGGGGAGGGGTGCGCTCCATGCGCATGCACCCTACTCCACAGGATTAAGAGAGATTTTTTTTGTTTTTATACCTACAAAGCTTGCCGAAGTCGAAAGAACTCTGAGAATGTTTGCGCTATCGTCGCTCACAGGAAGCTGTTGTTAATTACGTTTTATAGAGATGATCCAAGTAGATTATGAGTCAGATTGACGCGTGATTTAGGTGATTCTGGGTGTTGCCCTGATAAAGAGCAAATACTCAAAATATTAGCTTCTTACTCGACATACGGTGAAGATCACAAAATGTTCCACTGTGAATTGTCTAAATTTCAGGAGCCCTGAAAAAGGATTGACGCTCGAAACGTCAGCTCCTTACACTGCTTACGGTGAAGATCTGATAATAAAAGTTTTACATCTTGAGTTGCTCAAACTATAGTGGCCCTAACGAGAATTTAACGCTTGAAACTTCAGTTCGTTGCACTTCTTACGGCGAAGATCTGATTTGTTTTGAAAAACTGTCAGTCGCCCTGACGAACGGCTAGCGATCTACATTTCACCTCTTACATTATTCTTGCGATGATATAAACTTCAGCCGTAAGTTCTCTAATCGACGACATAAAAGAATATATTAAGATATGAATCCCTCTGTGAATAAACACATTTCATCTTTTCCTTTTTCCAAAAGGAATCACATGACAATGACCTTTGTTTTAACTCCAATATATTACATACCGAACTGACCTGCATCTTTCACTGAAGATGATCAAGTAGATCGAATTTGAATATTTATTATAAAATTTTTACCTTACATATTTATAGTTTTACTATTCAACGAGTTTCGTATAATGCATGACCCCCCTTGCGTCTCTTTGGCTTCTTAGCCTTTACACATTAGCTTATTTCTTAAGGGAGTCAGGTTGGCGTAGTGGTCATCAGTCGCGCCTCCCACCTCTACGACCCCGGATCGAGTCCGCACGTGGGCTGAGATTTGTCGATCTCAATCTGACTCCGAGGGTTTTTCTCCGGGTACTCCGGTTT
>JANCMA020098046.1:0-15048 GCA_024336925.2 Zoanthus solanderi | reverse complement strand
TAATCTATCCTTTTCCAACACTCGAACCCTCTGACCCGATGGCAAATAGCGCTTATATGAAGTTCTAAACTTGCCTATAGCTAATTTGAGCAAGTTACGTAACTGTTTTTCATTACCCACTACCCCATCCTCCCTAACTTTTATATAACTGTTCAAGTGAAATGAAGCTCTTTGTTTGGCCCTTTAACAGTCAGAAAAACGGCTTTTTTGACTTTTGTTTTTTGTATCTTTACCAGATGTATGAATGAACCAAAGAGTGCCCAACCCTGCAAAAAGTGAAACGAAAAACAAACGATTTTTCAACTTTTGATTTAACAAGATAAAAATAAAAACGAAAAACGAAGGGCCGATTTGTTTTAAGTCACGCCAAATGGAAACGAAAAACGACTTTTTTAGGGTCCGTGTGGTCCGTGGGTGTTTCGTCCACTTGATTTTCATGGACGGTTGAAAATTAAAAAATGGCGATCAATTTTGAGTTTTTATTTTCATTTTCCAGGAAAATTGATTTGGGTAGTTCTATTTTAATGAAACCAAAAACTCAAACTCAAATTAAAGAACATGTGTCGTTAATTTTAAAAAAAGCAAAATCAAAAATTGAAATCATATTTTCGAAATCAGATTTTAATTTTCATGTCAATTTTGGTAACTTAGTGTGGAGGGCTACGGTAACAGCCGTGCAACAATGACAAACACTGTACTCAGGGAGGGATAGTAACGGAACAAATGTTTTACAATATGTAAAAACATATCGTGATGGTTGACGAAGCACGCAAAGCTGCTGGGAGCTCTTTCCTTTATAATCACGGCGTTTTCTCCTAATACGGTGTAAGCAGAAACAAGTTTATGCCGCGGTAACTCGGGGACAGGCAATGAAGACAATGAAGTCTGCGTGCTGCAAATATAACGTGTTCACACCTTCAGTAATCATGATTTTAAATGCAAGGCAGATTTAGACGCTTTTTATAAGAACAACTTTATAAAAACAACAAGGGTCCAATTGGACTAAAATTAAGAAAAGTTTAAAAACAAGCTGGGGTTGAAGATGAAAAAAATGAAAATATCTATTTTCTATTTTTACATTTTAATGAATCTTGTATTTTGTGTTCCCAGTGTTGTGAAAACACAAACAGAAACACTGTTTCGCAGTTATTATTGACCCAAATGATACATGCATTCATGTATACTAAAAGTAAATGTTCCTCGTTCGATCAGTTTCAATTATTGCACATTCCGATACGTTCAACAATACTGTATGAGAATGGCAAAGGAAAAAAAAACAAGAGTACAGCGATTTCCTCAGAATACAGATAAATAGCAATGTTTTTAAATTATTTTTCTTTTTGTTTGATTTTTCATCAATTCAAACCGCCCACAAAAATAAAAACAATTTATTGTGTGCATAGAATGCAAATTTGACATTATAATTCGCATGCGGAACTTGGGATTCAACCCGCGGAAGAACTCCACAAAATACCAAGTTTTTAAGGTTTAGGCTTTGTACTAGCAGTTGCCCACCCGATTAAATTGCTTCGGCGATTGCCCAAGGGTCCCAACTAGCATCACAAAGGTTGTTGGACCCAATTTTCAACACAATGATTTCAGGTCGCATAGGCCTAATTGCCCTGAGGTCGTATCTCATAAGTTTTTCTACAGTTCTTCCACCGATCCCGACCAAAATTGCGACCGAGTAATAGCGAAAAAACAATATTCTTAATTACTGAGTACAATAGTTGCACGTTGGAATGTACCAGGTTGACCATCTGCTTGCTGTGAAAAGTTTAGGTTTTGGAACTGGGAGGAAACCTTGAACTTCATTACAAATGGTTATTCATATTGTGCTTCTTCGTTTACAAGCGCCAGCATTTTTTTTTGCAGAATTTGTGAAGTTGAACTTGTGAATTTGAACTTGTGAATTTGTGAACTTGAACGTCACTACAAATGGTTATTCATATTGTGCTTCTTCGTTTACAAGCGCCAGCATTTTCTGTTTGCAGAATTTGTGAAGTTGAACTTGTGAATTTGAACTTGTGAATTTGTGAACTTGAACGTCATTACAAATGGTTATTCATATTTTGCTTCTTCTTTTTTACAAGCGCCAGCATTTTCTGTTTGCAGAATTTGCTTATTGCGAATATAAGTTTAAAGAAACAAAAAAACAAACAAACGAATTTCTTATCATAACCGCGGTCACTAATTGTCCCGTATGTCCTTGATTTTAACTTTTAAGAATTGACTTTAAGTTTTAAAACTTTAAATAGTATCATCTTGAAAACTTTTTGAGCGGCAAATCAAGTTTAAAAGCTTTTCACTGATAAACATTTTCATTTATCAATTTATGCATTAAGTTTTAACCCACGAAATTTTTGAATAATTTAAATTCCAATGGAATTCTGGAGTTGAATAGTTAATCATTTTTGGCAAATGTTTCAGCCATATTTGGAACCGTCATTCCAACGAAGAACTAGCTCTCGTCTTCTGATTGGCTGGATGATATTTAGCGCCAAAAACCAGGACAACCGAACCACGAGTTTTAGTTGGGTGTAAATTCGTCAATTTGGAAACAGGGTAATATTCCTTCGCCAGAATAACATATCGTATCATTGCATTTTTCGCTGTTAATGGATGAAGTGGAAAATCAATATTTACTCATAAATATTTAGTCAAGTCTGCCTTCACTCCTTCATTTGACTGACAGAAAAGGTAAGTTCAGTTACACTATAAATTCGTTCGTGCGTTGTTGTCTAAGATTTTCACTGCATTTGATACTCTAAGAATGTTTTTAAAAATACGACTGACTTGGAATAAGTTTTCTTTATTTTAAAAAGTTTTCATCATTTTAAAAAGAATGTGAATTCCGAAAGCATGCATGTAGTGTTGTACGACTGTTTACAAATATTTAAATTTGAACCTTTAACACAGTGTTTTTTCGTACTGTAGTCAGAAAATAGTGAAATTGTCCTAATGCATTTAAATTAGTTTTGGCTTTCTTTATTGTTGTTTTTCTAAATATTTTTTAAAATCACAGTGTTACCTTTCAAGTTAATAAATTAAAGCTGCACGTTCTCATTTTCTCAACAGCCAAGTGTTCCAATTAACTTTTTTAATTACCAAACAAAGTTGTGGAAACGAATGAGACTATCTGCAGAAAAGGCAAGTTATGTCACGTTATTTTCACCTAGTAGACAAATTCTGTTTTAAATTCTGCAAAAGTCGTCTTTTTAGAGCCGTAAAAACCTAAAAAAAAAGTTTTGAAGCGACGGCTTGTCACTTAAAACCCACGTGCACTGAGCTATAGGATGTACAAAGGGTTTCTTGGATAAGCGAGTTTGTTGTTACGGTCTTAAAGGGCATACTAAGTAAAAATCTTAAATACAGTTCTATTTGGTAGTTGAAACGAACTCTCTACAATGTGGAAGATGATGTTGACTATTTTTAAATTTCGCATTTTGGTTTACATGTAAAGATATTCATATTTAGATTTTCAATTAGATGATGTCGTAAGTTGTGTTCCTTGACAATTACAATTAATGTTACTTGGTAAATGCCAGATTCGAATAGCCATTCATCTCGATTATCAATTTGATAGTTTGTATTAAAATTTTAAAACATGAAAAATAAAACATAAAAAACAATGTAATTTTACTCATTTCTTGGTAAAATTTCTCTATTGGGGCGTACTTAATTATGCAGACAGTTTATGCATAAAAATCTAACCTATTTTCTATATAGCTATTCCTAACCCTAACCAAACAGGACCCAGTACACCCCAATACGGAAATTATCCCCATTTCTTCTAACCATTTTTTTGTTTACTAAACCTAAATTATAATCCTCTTACTGTGATTTAGGAAAAACACATTCTATCCTGGATTTAGGGGAGGGGCCGAAGGGGTCTTGGCCTGGGTCTTTCTTTTTTGAGCAGCACTGCATGGTTTTTTCAACTCATTTTAATAAAACATAAATGTTAAAGGCTTCGGGTTAAATCCTGAACAAAAATCAGCCCTGCAATCCCTGTAAGTGGTGGCTCAAGTGAATTGCATTTTTTTTTGCCACTCTAAAACCTTACGAGTCAAAAAAATAAAGGAAAGGCTCTCACTCCCCAGTATGCTTTAAATGGTCAGAGGGTGCTAAGAAACTCTGGGTTTCGATAAAATGAGGTTAGGAAGGACCTACAGTACTAAAACTGGCAACAGTGAATGGTAGGTTCTTTGTCAGCAAGGATTAGGGAAGTTGTGAATATGTAGATATGTATATACTGGATGATTACAAGAAGTTAGGTATAGGGGCCAGGGAAGTAGCTGAAACTGGAAGGTAGAAGGCCAGTAGGTAGGCCAAAGAAGACCTGGAGTAAGGTAGTGGAAGAAGACATGAGGAAGCTAAACATCACAGAAGATATGGCAGAGGATAAAAAACAGTGGAGGCAACTTATATCACGTCCAATCCCAGGAGTGGGAAACTAGGGACGATAAACAAAGATGAAGAACTAAAGATCATCCTCAAGTGTAAATCTTGCTGGAATACAGTATCAAAGTATAAGAGATTTTCTTTATTAAAGGGCACAAAAGAAATGCCTGCTGTTTATGTTTATAATTATTAAGTTGAGTTGAAGTTGGCATATGGCAATGACCAATGCTTCAAAAATTCCACAATCATTACAGGAAAAGGCAGAGAGAGGTGAATTGCTCAGTTGCATTTGTCAAAATCTAATACAATGCTAGTAAAAAAGGGTTTGACTATTAATTTTGTATCAATAATAACTATTACCTTGAAAGCTGCAACAGATGTTAAGAATAATAATCACAAACGGATGGATTATATCTTGAACAAAGAGATAATTTCAGTTGGGTCCTTAAGTTTCTGGCATTTGTTCTAAACAAAATGTGGGTGTAGCAATAGCGAGTGGAAAATCCCCATGTCAGTTTTGAGACAACAAAAAGTCAGCTGCTGTAAATTAAAATTAGTTTATGTTAAGAGGAGTTGATGTGTCAATGATAAAGGGTTTATAACTAGTTTAACTATTAAATCTGATTTGTTGATTCATGCACACAAAACTGCTCAACCCAATTACAACCTCAGGATTCTGTCCTTATAACTTATCCATAATTATCATCTCTCAATGCAAGATGAGTAAAACCTCATCAAAAACTACTTGCTACAACTGATGCATTTGAAAGTCACATCTCCTTTTCCCAAGTATAGGGGATTTTATTTTCTTCTATATGGGAAGAAGAAAATTGTGCTGTTTTAAATTCAAAAAAAAAATTGTTGTTGTTTTTTCTGCCTACATATAAGACTACAAAACTATTCAGTTTTGAAAGGAGTTGACAACTAAGTTCCCAGGGGGGAGGGTACTTAAAAGTTTTTGGATCAGGGATGCATGTAAGAAAATTTTAATGGCACCTCCACATAACTGGTCCAAACTTTCTTGTCTTATTAAATATGTACATATAACACACTTTTAATAACAAAGTAAAATTTTGAAACTTGGTGACAAGAAAATAAACTTCAAGATCTAAGGATCTCATCGCCATTAATTAACAGGAAAGCTTAGACCAAAAGATTAAAAGAGGAAAAATTAACAAATGTTCCCTAAGAGAATTTATTTACACATTACCCTAACCTGGCCTAAAATTGGACTTGTCAATTAGGAATATTGGTATAATTGACTTTATCTTAAAAAAACAATAGAGAGAGTTTTTATTATAATTTTCATGGCAACAGTTATTACCAAAAGGTGATACAGATTTTTATTTGAATGGGGTTGTGCAAGACTCAAATGGAGAAGGAGAGCAAGAGTGTTGGTTTGGAGAAGGAGGATGCCATGAATCGAGTGAAATGGTGAGTGGGAGTTAGAGAGATTGCTATTAGAGTGGGGTAAATCTGGCCATTTTTGGGGATAAACCCAGATCAAAATTGGATTGATTGATTGATCTTAATAAAGTGAACAAGTTTAAACTTATTGTTATAAATTGTATATTATAAGCTTTGAGAAGATGTGACAAATAACAACTGGTAGAGAAGAATCAATGATTGGTCCTTGCAGAAAGAATCAAATCACACAGTTAAGATTAGCTGCAGCAGTTGACCGTCAGAGCGAGTGAGTTGAAAAGATAGAATAAAGATCACAGACGAACATATTAAAATAAAAACGATTCACTGCAAACAGTGACTTGATTTTGGTGGATGTTTATTTTAAAAAATATTGCCTCTGCAAGGCACATCACGTACGTACAAAGCAAAAATTATGCTATACAGTACAATTTCTTAGTTATTGAATATATACAATACACTATGTACATTAAAAATCACTAACTCTATAGTAAGCAGAGTGCACACAGTGACTTTTTGTAAAATTTTTATTTAAAATACTATTAGCAATCACAGTTCTTGCCACAGACCTTCAGTAATTGTAAAATATTCTTTTTAAAAATATGAAATTCCACCCCCCCACCCTTAACCCTTCCCCTGCCCACCACCCTTAAAATGAGAAAAAAAGTCATGAAGTGCATTACTTCTTAAAATAAACAGCAATATTGAAAATAAAAAACAAACCTTAAAATCAATAATCAGCTAATTTAGATTTTTTTCTAATAGTACTGATGATTATGACTGAAAAATTAAACAGATTCATGATTCCTACTTTTGTAATACACTTCATAACTCTTTTTCAATTATATTACCTACTGTATAGTTACAGGGCAACAACCATGATTGCTTTCTAAAAATAATTATTTTAAAAATTTAATTTCAACATTTCATTCCCGTATTAAATTGCATTTTTTATTTTGAATTAAAAATATCTCATTTTCATTTTAAAATATTGCATAAAAAACACAAAACTTTAATTCTTTTTGACAAATTAATTTTTTTGCCTGGTGATTCAAGTTTCCTAATCAATGTGTACACACTGTGAATCAATATATACAATTAAGGTTGTCTATTAATTATTGTTAAAAACAAATTCCTCTGGTCTCAGTTGAGGCAAGGTTGCAGCAGCGACATGTTGTCGTAATGATTCATTACCTGAACTTGTTGCTGCCCTTGGGGCACTGACGATTGACCAAGCTGAACATGCGTGCTGCCGAGGTTGTTACCTGGAGTGAAGATTGTTGTAAAACCTCCCCCAGGCATTTGTTGTACAGAGTATGATGATGGAGATGGTGAGCCCTTTATGCCTTGCTGAAGAGTTGATGGAGGAATGTAGGTAGTGATTGGAAAAGAATGGCCAGATGAAGGCATGGCTGTCATTCCTGTCATTGCAGCATTTGTAGATGTTCCAGATGTAACAAGCACTTGGCTGTTTTCAATTTGTTGAGTAGTGAACATACGCTGGTCCTAGTTTCCGAAAAAATAACAAACGGTATTAGACAGTTCAATGAAACTCTTAAGTTTATGAGAAAAATAACATAAATATATCAAAATCTTACACTTCAGACTGAAATTATTTTTGAGAAAAAAAACCGCACAATGTTTTGTGTACAAAATAAAACAGATCAGGGCATGCAGAGCAGCTGTAGAAGTGCTGGGCTGAAGTGATCATTTAAAGCATAAGCAAATTTTTGGGGTCTGGAGGCATGCTCCCTGAATAAACATTTTGAAATTGTGTTGCTGACAGAAGTAATTAGAAATGCACTAAAATTTCAAAGCATGATACAATTGCTAAAAATGTTATTTTCGCAACTGGGTTGACATATGACAAAAAAACTCTATATAAATATAAAGTTACTGTTTCTCCAGTTGAAAATTTTTTAAAATTTAAAAAGTTAAAAAGTTGAAAATGTCCCGACGTTTCGGATAAATCACTATCTTTCTTCAGGAGAAGTGTTTTTCCTCGTTTTAATCATTCTAGTCTCGTAACTTACGTCATAAACAACCGCTGAAATCACATATTGGGCCGCCTATCAAATCTTGTCAATTCGTTCAAAACATCAAATTTTTTTAACTGCTCGACTAACAGCTTAAATAAACTTTATATAGTTGTTCTACTATGCCTAAATGTTCAAACGATGAAAAGTCAGTTTTAGGGTTCAGTTCTCCTTGAAGTATAAATAGCACTTGCATGCTAGCTCGTAAAACTTGAAGCCATTAAAATGGACATTAAAGCCACATTGGTGGTGGACATAGTAGTAAGCCTGTATGCATCCATTTAGGCCTCATCAGCATAACATAAGCTAGCAAACGGGGTCAATTTCCCACAGAAGATAATAAAGAGCTTAAGAACCGGAACATTTTTTCACGACGGAGGTCTATTTTCCGTGAGTGGACTGGATCGAGAACGGTGTTTTTGGCGCGAATTTTGGACTTAAGCAGCGCGCTTATTACATCGACGGACGCACGCAGGGTAAAAAGGCGCGAAAACTAACTCTGAAGAGTCCAGTCGTAAACAAACTTTAAACATGTAAAATTCGTTCCGCATACGGCAATAACCTAAAGCAAAAGTCAATGTTCAAGTAATTGTAAGTAAATTATTTATTTACAAAGATTTATTGACAATTTGTTCGGTGCTTGAAGCCATTCCTTTGCTAAAAAAAACTTTGCTGTTCTGACAGACTAACACGGAGGCACAAAGCGGCTTGCAGGCCTCCGTGACGATCGCAACGACCGCATGACGTGTTCAGGTACGCGACATCTGTTGATAATTTAGTTCCGGTTGGCCTCCGTGACAACAAGAACGCCTGATGCTTAAGCTCTTTATAGATCAGTTGTAACAGCGCTACACCGGTATCGAAAATTGTTGTAATAACAAATCTTAACGTTAACAGTAAAAGTGTTATTTTATCCTTTTTTATAAAAACTTTATCGCGATTTACCTCTTTACGAAATTGTAATGGTTTCTTTAAATTGTTAATAGCCTAAAATTAATTTACCTTTAAATTATAAAATTTACCTTCGCTAATGTAGCGTACTTGGATGAATGATAGTTTATTAGCTCCTCTTTCATATTGGTCTGCTCTGCAGGTTCGTCGTTTGTTGTGTTAGGAATTTCACTGGGATTATGTGTCACTGACGCTGATATTTCCAAAGAGGAATCTGGTGATTCCAAGACTTTGTAGTAAGGAGAATTTTTTTCAACAATGCTTTTCGCTTCCCTCCGTTTAATCTTGTTCTGGACTCTTTTTATGTTAGAAAATTCCTTTCCTTCTACAGCTGCATAATCACAATTGTTAGTGTATGTAGAAACTTTGCTAGTATTCTTTTGTGGAAAGTACTTTGTTTTGATCTTACAATAATGGGCGTCCGTAGTGCCATAAGTCTTTCGCATCTTCTCATCAGATTCCTTTCCATCTAAAGTTGCGTTGTCAGGATATGAATAAATACTATCCGAGTGTTGTACTCTGGAGTTACTCGAGTAACAGAGTTTTTGGTAATTGTGCTCATCATTAATTTGACCAGATAAGGCTTGGTACGTTTTATTACTATCTTCAATCACGGAGTAAAGAGATTCCGTCCCTCTAGAATATGCATCGTTGACAACCTCAGCACTTTGCATCTGGTATCCTAGTAACACACAGGTGAATATCAATAATGACATGCACTTATCATTTTATACGTATTTCAAGGTAAATACAGACACAATCCACACGTTTAGCATCAGGGAGCATACCTAGGTCTGCGGATCCTTCCTGCCTGCCTTTTTGTCTATAAGCGAAACAAATGTTAAAATTGGTATCAGCTGGTGAATATACTTAAAGGAACTGCGTAGATGGAACAATTATCACACTGCGGCCCTATACGTGCTGCCTTCAGTGTTGGTTTCTCAACTATTCATGCTGATGAAGCTTAATAAAGCCGAAACAACTCTCCATTGGTGCTAACACTCACGCTCACTATTTCGTATGGTAGATTTAAGGGTTAATGCCAGCTATCTACAACTTGTTCTTAATTCTCATTTTTTTGTCCTCAAGTAGTAGTCAAAACTATTGACAGCGTATTCATTAACCAAATTTTACCTGCTTGCAACCACTATTAGTATATACACCCTTGGACACCTTGGCGAGTAATGCAAATGTTAAAATTGGTATCAGCTGGTGAAAATGCTTAAAGGAACTGCGTAGATGGAACAAATATTACACTGCGGACCTACGTGCTACTTTCAGTGTTGTTTTTTTAACTATTCATGCTGATGAAGCTTAATAAAACCAAAACAGCTGTCCATTGGTGCTAACACTCACGCTCATTATTTTAAGTTAAAACAAATAAAGAAATCATAACCGTGACCATGGTTTGGAAATGTGATCTTAATTAGCATGTATCTTTACGATTTTATTTCTTCGTTTACTCCTTAGTTTTAGGTTCGATTGAGAAGATATATCAAACACTCGAGACAGTGTTCCATCACATCTCCAAATACCACGAATTTCGTCAAAAATACTCCGCTGCGCGTCGTATTTTCAACTCTCTTCTCAGTGTTTGGAAATGTGATGAAACACTGTCTCGAATGTTTGATAGATTACTTCAAGATTTAATTTATTTAAACAAAGAAAATTAGTTATACAATATCACGCACCCTTTCTAGCGCTAGCACTAGTTTTGGATGTAGCTAGATGTCGCTTGCGCTAGTTTTGGATGTAGCCTTAATGGGTTGAATAAAAACCGTCCGCTACGCAAAGTGATATTTTTGCTCTCTGAAAATTGAGTGGCTACTTCATCCTTTTCCATAGATTCAAATCTTCTTGACAAAACTTTAAGTTTTGAAAAGGAGTTTTGGAAAATTGCGTTTTCCCGAAAACATTTTAAACTAGCAAACGTTTTTGGTGAGGTTCAGCTAACAGGACAGAATAATTGGCAAGGTTTACTTCATTTTGAAAGAAAGAGCCTATATGAGGTTTGAACGCTATAGATTCAGATGTAATCTTAAGTGGTTGAACGAAAACCGTCCGATACGCATAATGATATTTTTGCTCTCGGAAGGTGTGCGGCTTAATCCTCTTCTATAAATTCAAATCTTCTTTACATAGCAAAAATATTGTGAGTATCAATTACATATTAGGACACTGCAAAAGGCACTCTTTTCTCACCTTCGTTTCCTAATGAAACAAATTAAAGCTATCGATGCAATGGAGATGAGTAAAGCAGCTCCGATAACACTACCTACAATGGGCCACATGTTGCTGTCATCCACCTGTTGGCGTTTCTCAACAAGCACTTTGAAGTCTTCCGTCTGAGAATAGAAAAGGAGCAACGATTGAGTAGACTAACTCAAGATTGGAAATATTCAAGTAGATTAGCTCAGGATTATCTTTGCTCAAGATTAGTTTTGCTCAAGATTAGATTAGATAAAAATTATATTTGCCCAAAGAGTAAATTTGCTCAAGAAGATTAGCTAATATAAAATCTTTAAGAAAGAATTGAAAATCGTATATTCAGTGTTGAAACCCTAATAATAATGAACAAAACTCTCACACCAGCCTTTCATTTGTCGTCTAAAAGAAAATGTTCACTGCAAACGAGACATTAATGCCACTATTTTTCAATGGCTGCAAATACTGTTGAAGAAAGAAAATTATAGCGCAAAAAAAGAGAGGCTACCATAGAATCATGTGATGATGATGATCTTCTCTGATGGGGGATAACAGGTTTTTGGAAGAGAAACCCAGGCATTACATCAATAATGATGACTGAACTACATAACAATTATAATCATCTTTATCATTTCATCAACATCATTTTCAATATCACTCATTAATGTTTTGCCATTGCCTCAATGCCACTGTGTCCGACTGCCACTGTCGCTAACACTACCAGTTTTATTGGCACTGCCTCTGTCGCTGTCACTGTCATTGTCGACAGTTTCAAAGTTGACAACTTTGTAACTTAACTTAATTCGCTGAAGTTTGATTTATCAATCACTTTAGCTTTATGGTCTTTACCTTTATATTACGTGATGGATACGTAGTTAGCGGTTCCAGTGGTAACAGTCTTTCTGTTGAAAACAAGCCATTCGTCGTTGTTGACAATTGAGGTGTTTGTTTTGTAGTTGTTAACATTGATTCTCTCATCCCTGTTGACAGTGTTTTGTTTTCAGGAGAATAAGTCTTTGTTGCTAACACCGATGTTCTGACTGTCGTTACTGTCGACGGCAAAGATGTTTTGGTTGCAACTGTTACAAATGAGATCTTCAATGATTTCAATGGAGTCGATGCAACAGTTGTGCTGATTCTAACTGCCTGTTGTGAAATTGGAGTTGCAGTGTTTGATGTTGAAGTTAGTCCATTTACTTCCTTATGGTTAATTGTTGAATAGGAAGCCGTTTTCATTACATTAGTGGAAACTTGAAGTGGCATCAAAGACGCGCCTGCGAAAATTTGTGAAAACGAACCAATAGTCAAACAAACATTTTGTGTTTTTACGTATCTGCCTTTAATTTCAGTGTATATAACCCTAATTTTTTTTTGTCTCAAACTATTTCAGTACCAAATAACCGTGTAATGAAGCCAATTAAACTTTCGATGTATAAATAGTTTGAAGCAATAAGGGTATTTCCATCAGACTGAGCCGATTGTTTGACCCAATAACATCAAATAGTGGCCGAGCAAGCAGCAATATTAAACAAAGGGCTCTAGAAAGATAGACTGTTTTGCTTTTATTTAAAGGCACCGTATTACGAGCAACAAAATTTCCCAACTCGTCTGGCAACATTGCTGCCAAACTGGTTGAAAATCGATGCTGCGCGTGGTTCCACCCGCGCACAAACTTGTTTCGCATCAAATAATCTGTTGCAAGTTGAAAAAGATTGTTGCAGAAAGTAGAAGATCGTTCTATGTAATGCTACGTGTATTACTACCACGGATCAACTTGTCTTGCAGCAAGATGACGTCGTGAGCAATCGTCAGGTCGTATTACCCAATGAGAAGTCTGGATTCACTCAAGTTTAACAACTTAATGCTGCTGTGACACAAGTTTCTACGCGGGTGGGAAAACGAGCAGCATCAATTTTTAAACTGTTTCGCAGCAATGTAGCGAGACGAGTAGGAGGATTTTGTTGCCCGTATTACCATGTTACTTTAATGGTTTTCCGACCCAAGGCCAAGAATTTTAATGTGTTTATCTAAATAAGGTTTGCGTTCATACAGTAACCTGTTGACAAAACATACACCTGTTTTAAACTATAAAGATGTTTGTAATTACATGTTTCTACATTTATACATTAATCAACAAATAAATAAACAAAAGTTGAATCAATGTTACACAAACAGTCGCTTCCCGCCATAACAGGAGGAACACAAAAATTTGAGGACTATGTCTCAGAACCTGTACATGCGCACTCATTTTTCCCTGCATGCAACATACATGTACTTAAATGCGCGCGCAGGATCAGTTCGTGCAAAATTGACTTCTCTGGTGTATCACAAAAGTGCATTAATTTTTCTTTCAACAAAGTTTGTAAGACTGAACTTAAGCTTAAAAAAGGCAGCAAAAAAAATTGAAATTGTTGTTAAAATTCAAAGCCTTTTATGTACCAAACGGATATTTTCAATCTGTTGCTGTATTTACTAAATTCAATTTAGAATAAGCGCTAAATTTTGTTGCACAAACGATTTTTCAAAATATACTAAAACTTTTATAAATCGTTTAAGCAATGAAAGTATTTCCTTTACCGTAGGAACACTCTTCATGGCAAATACGGAACTGAGAAAATGATTAGTGTATTTCACGAAATTATTCAAGAAACTCTCAAATCACTACTATGTTTGAACAGAACAATATTTCAAGACTAAAAAAAAAACATTAAAATTAATGTAGCTGTATATAATTAAGCAACTTTACGTGACAATTTTTGTGTGGCAATTTTTATTTGTTCGTGTATATAGATGAAAAACTTGACCAATTTTTGTATGACAATTATATTTGCTGAAAAACTGGCGTGTTAGTTTTTATGTGGCAAATAAAAATTGTCACATACAGAAAATTGTCCGTGTAGGCAAGACAACACATAAAATCAAGTGGCGATTTTTTTTTTATGTCATCCATAGTTCCCAGTCTTCAATCTTTTGTTTTCAAATAAAAAGTGCTCGGGTAGACGGAGCGTTCACTGGCAAATAAATAAAACTTGTCACATAAAAATTGCTCGTGTAGACGGGGCTTACTCCAGCAAATAAAAGTTGTCAAATAAAACTTGTCACAAAAATTGCTCGTGTAGACGGGGCTTTAATTCATTTGGTGGTGTTGGACGGTGATCATGATTGGATTATATTAAATACTGGAGTGTTCAAATGAATCTAACATCATCCAACAATGTTGTAGTTCGGTACCAGGACCTTTAATTTTGATCACTCGAGGGAAAATGTTGGATGAAAAGTTTAAACTAAGGCAAACTTCATCAAACACCGTCCAACATGTTTGATCGTGCCAACTAACCAAATAAACTGGCAGAAATGTGCGATGCAGTTAGTGATAAAGGAGCGGCTCTTTCAAACTGCTGGGGATTCGTTGATGGCACCGTAAGTAACTTAAAACCATGTTAATAATATTATAATTTTTTTTTTTTTTTTTTTTTGTAGATATCTTTTCTTCATAGGTAAATCCCACTTGCAGGCCCAGCAAAAATCAGAACGTACTCACTACACGCAATAAAGTTTGAACAAGTTATTGCTGCAAACGGCGTGATTGCGCGAATGTATGGGCCTGTCGGTAAGCCACAAAAATTAATTTCAGGGATTTGTCCTAAAATCTAACTTTCCTTGCGTTCATTTCATCAACCCAATCCATTTAGCTGGATTTCGTATCAGAAGCTGTATCGCAAATTATGTAAGGCCAATTAAAAATTTCCCGGTTTAATACATAAATATGAGTGTTTTACGGTAAAATACGCCACTCGTAGATTTCATATGAAACTACATCCGGGATACGAGTGACATGATTTCCATATCCTCACTAGTGAAGATATCGCTGACGTCATTCCATTGTTTGAGACACTATAAAATGCGTGTAATTTTCGAAACACTCATATCTATGTAATAAAAAGAAAGTTACAACAACAACAACAACAATAATTTATTCAAAATAAAAAGTTGCATCCATATATTACATGATCAAGCTGATCCGCAA
>JANCMA020097949.1:0-15049 GCA_024336925.2 Zoanthus solanderi | reverse complement strand
TTTCTAACCCCAGTGACCATCCATCTGTACATCTCTCCCCAAGGTCCGTCTGTTCTTCGCTCACCAGTGTCCATCTGTCCTCTTCCCAGTGTCTGTCTGTCTGTCCTTCTCTCCCCAGTGTCCGTCTGTCATTCTTTTCCCAGTGTCCACCTGTCCGTCCTTCTCTACCCTGTGTGAGTCTGTCCTCTCCCCAATGATATTCCATGCTTCTCATCCCAGTGTCAGTCTGTTTCTGTCCGCAGTTTCCCTCGGTCCGTGTTTCTATCCACAGTGTCTATCTGTCCATCTCTTCCCAGTGTCCATCTGTCTTACTCACACCACATTGTGTCACACACTGACTATATCCTTCTCTCCCCAGTGTCTGTCCATCCTTCTTTCTGTGCTGTATCCATCTGTCCTTACCTCAACAGTGTCCATCTGTCTTCTCTCCGCAGGGAACTTATGTCCTTCTCTCCCTAGTGTCCATCTGTCTGTCCTTCTCTCGCCAGTGTCCGTCTATCCTCAGTGTCTGTCTGTCCACTCCCCTGTGACCAGATGTCTGTCCTAATCTCCCCAGTGTCCTTCTGTCCTTCACTCCCCAGTGTCCATCTGTACTTCTCTCCCCAGTGACTGACTGTCTTCTCCCAAGTGTCAGTATGTCATTCTCTCACCAGTGTCCATATGTACGTCATTCTCTACCCAGTGTTCGTCTGTCTTTATCTCCCCAGTGTCCCATCTGCCTTATCTCCCCAGTGTCTGTCTGTCTGTACTTCTCTTCACAGTGTCTGTCTGTCATCTCCACAGAGACCTTTTTTCCTTCTCTCCTCAGTGTCCTCTCACCAGTGTCCTTCTTTCTCTCCCCAGTGACTCTGTGCTTCTCTCCCAAGTGTCTGTCTGTCCTCCTCTCGTGAGTGCCCATCTATCCTTATCTCCCGAGTGACCAGCTGACTGTCCTTTATTCCCCAGTGTCCATCTGTCCTACAATCCCTAGTGTCCATCTGCCCTTCTCTCCCCAATGATTGTCTGCCTTCTCTCCCCATTGTCTGTCTGTCCTCTTCCCAATGTCCGTCTATCCTCCCTTCTATACCGACGGTCCATCTGTCCTCTCCCCAGTGACCTTCTGTACTTTACTCCCCAGTGTCCATCTGTCTGTCTGTCTCTACACAGTGACCTTCTGTCCTTCTCTCCTCAGTGTCCCTCTGTCCTTTTCTCCACAGGGTACTTCCGTCTTTCTCACCCCAGTGACTATATCCTTCACTCAACAGTGTCTGTCTGTCCTCCTCTCCCCAGTGTCTGTCTGTCCCTCTCTCTGCAGTGACCTGCTGTCTTTCCTTCTCTCCCCAGTGTCCACCATTCTCTCCCAATAGTCACTCTGTCCTTCTCTCCCCATTGTACCTCTGTCCATCTTTCTCTCCGCAGTGTCTGTCTGCATTTCTCTAACCAGTGTCCATCTGTCCTTCTCTCCCGAGTGTCTGTCTGTCCGTCTCTCCACAGTACAGTCTGTGCTTCTCTGCCCAGTATCCATCTGTCCTTCTCTCCCTAGTTTCTTTCTCTCCTTCTCTCCGCAGTGTTCATTTGTCCTTCTCCTCCCTTTGTCCATCTGTCCGTTGTTCTCTACCAAGTGTCTATCTGTCCTTCTCTCCCCAGTAACCATCCATCTGTCTTTCTCTCTCCAGTGTCCTTTGCTCACCAGTGTCACTCTGTCTTTCTTTCCCCAGTGTCCCTCTCTCCTTCTCTCCCCAGTGTCTGTCTTTCCTTCTCTTCCCAGTGTCTGTCTGTCCTTTACTCCCTAGTGTCCACCTGTCCATCTCTTCCCGATGTCTGTCTGTCTATACTTCTCTCGCCAGTGTCTGTAAATCTTTCTCTTCCCAGTGTCGATCTATATGTCCTTCTCTACACAGTGTCGGTCTGTCCTCTTCCAAGTGCTCTTCTGTCATTTTCATACAAGTGTCACTCTGTGCTTCTCTCCTGAGCATCCATCTGTCCTTCTCTCCACAGTGTCTGTCTGTCATTCTCTGCAGTGTTCGTCTGTCCTTCTCCTCCCAGTATCCATGTGTCCGATATTCCCTACCCAGTGTCCAACTGTCCTTCTCTCCCCAGTAATCATCCATCTGTCCTTTTCACCCCAGTGTCCGTCTATCCTTTGCTCACAAGTGTCACTCTTTCTTTCTCTACACACTGTCCATCTGTACTCTCCCCCGTAACATTCTCTCTTTTACTTCCCACTGTAACTCTTTCGTTCTCTCCCCAGTGTCTCTGTCTGTCTGTCTTTCTCTTTCCAGTGTCCATCTGACATTCTCTATTCTGTCTTTCTCTCCCCAGTGTCTGTCTGTCTGTCTTTCTCTTGTTAGTGTCCCTCTGATATTCTCTCCCAAGTGTCCATCTGTCCTACTCTCCCCTGTGAATTTCTGTCCATTTTTGCCCAGTGTCCATCTGTCTGTCCTTCTCTTCCCAGTGTCCTTCTGTCCATCTTTCTCTCTGGAGTGTCTGTATGTCCTTCTCTCCACAGTGTCCGACTGTATTTCTCACCCAAGTGTATGTCTATACTTTCCCCAGTGGCCTTCTGTCCTTCTCTCCCAGGGGTCTGACTGTCCTTCTGTCCCAAGTGACCATCTGTCTGTCCTGCTCTCACCATTGTCCATCTTTCTCTTCTCGTAGTCAATCTGCCCTTCTCTCCCCAGTGTCTCTCTGTCCGTCTTTCTTTCCGGAGAGTCTGTCTGTCCTTCTCTCCCCAGGATCCGACTGTCTTACTCTCCCCAGGGTCCATCTGTAATTCTCTCCCCAGTTTCCTTCTATCCTTCTCTCCCCAGTGTATGTCTATCGTTCTTTCTCTCCACAGTGTCTGACTGTCTTACTCTCACCAGTGACCTTCTGTTCTTCTCTCGCCCATGTCCATCTGTCTATCCTTCTCTCCCCTGTGTCTTTCTTACTCTCCTCGTAGTCACTCTGTCTTCTCTCCCAAGTGTCTGTTTGTCTGTCCTTCTCTCCCAATGTCGGTCTGTCCTTCTCTTCCCAGTGGCCGTCTGTCCTTCTCTCCCCAGTGACCATCTGTCTGTCAATCCCTCCCCAGTGTCCGTCTGTCCTTCTCTCCCCAGTTTCCTTCTGTCTTTCTCTTCACAGTGTCTGTCTTTCTGTCCTTCTCTACCCAGTGTCTGTCTGTCCTCTCCCCAGTGACTGTCTGTCCTTCTCTCATCATTGTCCGTATGTCCCTCTCTCCCTAGTGACTTTGTATTTCTCTACACAGTTTCTGTCTATTCTTCTCTCCCCAGTGTCCATCTGTCCTTCTCTCCCCAGTGTCTGACTGTCCTTCTCCCCTAAATGATCATCCATCGAACCTTCTCTCCCCAGTGTCCATCTATATTTCGCTCACAAGTGTCACTGTGTTTTTCTCTCTCCAATGTCCCTCTGTCTGTATTTCTCGTGCCAGTGTCCATCTGTCTTTCTCTTCTCAGTGTCTATCTATCCTCCTCTCACCAGTGTATGTCCATTGGTCTTTCTCTCCCTAATGTCCAACAGTCCTTCCCTCCCCAGTGTCCGTCTGTCTTTCTCTCCCCAGTGACTATCTGTCCTTCTCTCCCCAGTGTGCCTCTGCTTGTCTCTTTGTCCCAACTGTCTGTCAGTCCTACTCAACCCAGTGTCCATCTTTCCTTCTTTCCCCAGTGTCGTTCTGTTCTTCACTCCCCAGTGTCTGTCTGTCCTTCTCTCCCCAGTGACCATCTGTCCCTTCCCCGGTGTCCTACTGTCCTTCTCCACCCAGTGTCCATATGTCCATATTCTCAACCCATTGTCTGTCCGTCCTTCTTGCTCCAGTGACCATCGATCGGTATTTCACTCCCAAGGATCCATCTGTCCTTATGTCCTCATTGTCCATCTGTTCTTCTCTTCCCAGTGTCCATCTGTCTGTCCTTCTCTCCCCAGTTTCAGTCGTTCTTTTCCCAGTGTCTGTCTGTCAATCGTCTATACCCAGTGACTGTCTGTCTTCTCCCCAGTGACCTTCTGTCCTGCTAGCTTCAGTGTCTCTCTATCCTATTCTCCCAAGTGTACTTCTGCCAATCTCAACCCACTGACAATATCATTCTCTCCCCAGTATCTGTCTGTCCTCTACACAGTGACCAGCTGCCTGTCCTTCTCTCCCCAATGTCCATTATTCTCTCCCCATAGTCACTATATCCTTCTTGCCCCAGTGTCCCTGTGTCTGTCTTACTCTCTGCCGTGTCCGTCTGCCCTTCTCTCCACAGTGTCTGTCTTTCCTTCTCTCCCCATTGACCATCTGCCTGTCTTTCTCTCCCCATTGTCCATCTGTCTGTCTTTCTCTACTCAGTGTCAGTCTGTCCCTCTCTCCCCAGTGACCATCCATTTCTCCTTCTCTCCCTAGTGTCAGAATATGCTTCTCTCACCAGTGTCCATCTGTCCTTCTCTCCTCAGTGACCATCCATCTGTCCTTCTATCCCCAGTGTCTGTCTGTCATTCTCTCCCCAGTTTCCTACTTTCCTTCTCTTCCCAGTGTCTGTCTGTCCTTCTTGCCTCAGTGTCCATCTGTCCTTCTCTTCTGAGTATCTGTCTGTATGTCATTCTTACACAGTGTCCATCTGTTCTCCCCCAGTGATATTCAGTCCTTCTCTCCTCAGTGTCCATCTGTCCCTCTCTCCCCAGTGACTTTGTACTTCTCTCCCCAGTGTCCGTCTGTCCTTCCCTCCCAGTGACCAGCTCTCTGTCCTTCTCTCCCCAGTGTCTGTCTGGCGTTTTCTTCCCAGTGCCTGTCTATCCTTCCTTATCTACCCACAGTCCATCTGTCCTCTCCCCAGTGACCTTCTGTCCTTTACTCCCCAGTGTCACTATGTCTTTCTCTCCCCAGTGGCCCTCTGTCTGACTTTCTCTCCCCAGTGTCCATCTGTTCTTCTCTCCCCAGTGTCCCTCTGTCTTTCACTCTGTCCCAACTGTCTGTCAGTCCGTCTCTTCCCAGTGTCCATCTTTCGTTTTCTCCACAGTGTCATTCTGTACATCACTCCCCAGTGTCCTTCCGTCCTTCTCGCTACGGTGATCATCCATCTGTATTTCTCTCCCAAGGGTCCATCTGTCCTTATATCCCCAGTGTCCATCTGTTCTTCTCTTCCCAGTGTCCATCTGTCTGTCCTTCTCTCCCCAGTGTCGGTCCTTCTTTTCCCAGTGTCTGTCTGTCTGTCTTCTCTACCCAGTGACCGTCTGTCTTCTCCCCAGTGAACTTCTGTCCCTCTATCTTCAGTTTCCCTCTGTCCTTTTCTCCCCTGTGTACTTCTGCCATTCTCAACCCAGTGACAATGTCCTTCTCTCCCCAGTGTCTGTCTGTCCTCCTCACCCCAGTATCTGTCTGTCCTCTCCGCAGTGACCAGCTGTCTGTCGTTCTCTCCCCAGTGTCCATCATTCTCTCCCCATAGTCACTATATCCTTCTCGTGCCAGTGTCCCTGTGTCTGTCTTTCTCTCTGCAGTGTCCGTCTGCCCATTTCTCCCCAGTGTCTGTCTGTCCTTCTCTCCCCATTGACCATCTGCCTGTCTTTCTCTCCCCATTGTCCATCTATCTGTCATTCTCTACCCAGTGTCTGTCTGTACTTCTCTCCCCAGTGTTCATCTGTTCTACTCCCCCCATTGTCCATCTTTCTGTCGTTCTCTACCCAATGTTCCTCTTTCCTTCTTTCCCCAGTGACCACCCATTTGTCCTCTCCCTAGTGTCAGTCTATCTTTCATACACCAGTGTCCATCAGTCCTAATTTTCCAAGTGTCCATATGTCTGTCTTTCCCCCGTATCTGTCTGTCCTCTTCTCCAAAGTCCAACTATCCTTCCTTCTCTACCCACTGTCCATCTGTACTCTCCCCAGTAACATTCTGTCCTTTACTTCCCACTGTAACTCTGTCGTTCTCTCCACAGTGTCTGTCTGTCTGTCTTTCTCTTGCCAGTGTCCATCTGACATTCTCTACCAAGAGTCCATCTGTCCTTCTCTCCCCTGTGAATTTCTGTCCATTTCTGCCCAGTGTCCATCTGTCTGTCCTTCTCTTTCAGTGTCCCTCTGTCCATCTTTCTCTCCAGCGTGTTCGTCCGTCCTTCTCTCCACAATGTCTGATTGTGTTTCTCTCCCCAGTGTCTGTCTGTCATTCTCTCCCCAGTTTCCTACTATCCTTCCCTTCCCAGTGTCCATCTGTCTATCCTTCTCTCCATAGTGTTTGTCTGTCCAATCCCCAGTGGCCTTCTTTCCTTCTCTCCCAGGGGTCTGACTGTCCTTCTGTCCCCAGTGACCATCTGTCTGTACTTCTCTCACCATTGTCCATCTTTCTCTTCTCATAGTCACTCTGCCCTTCTCTCCCCAGTGTCTCTCTGTCTGTCTTTCTCTCCGGAGTGTCTGTCTGTCCTTCTCTCCCCAGTGTCCGACTGTCTTTCTCTCCCCAGGTTCCGTCTATCATTCTCTCCCCAGTTTCCTTTTATCCTTCTCTCCCCAGTGTCTGTCTATCGATCTTTCTCTCCACAGTGTCTGACTGTATTCCTCTCCCGATTTTCCTTCTGTTCTGCTCTCCCTAGTGTGCATCGGTCTGTCCTTCTCTCCCCTGTGTCCATCTTACTCTCCTCGTAGTCACTCTGTCCTTCTCTCCCGAGTGTCTGTCTGTCCGTCCTTCTCTCCAAGTGTCAGTCTGCTCTCTTCCCAGTGGGCGTCTGTCTGTCTCTCCCGAGTGACCATCTGTCTGTCCTTACCCCCCCAGTGTCTGTCTGTCCTTCTCTCCCCAGCTTCCTTCTGTCCTTCTCTTCTCAGTGTCCGTCTGTCTGTCATTCTCCCCCCGTGTCCATTGCTCCTTCTCTACACAGTGTCTGTCTGTCCTCCTCCCAGGGACATTCTGTCCTTCTCTCATCAGTTCCCATCTGTCCCTCTCTCCCTAGTGAATTTGTATTTCTCTACCCAGTTTCTGTCTATCCTACTCTCCCAGTGAGCAGCTGTCTCTTAATCTCTCCCAAGTGACCCTGTCTTTCTCTATCCAGTATCTGTCTGACATTCTCTCCCTAGTGTCCATCTGTACTTAACTCCCTAGTGTCCATCTGTCCTTCTCCCCCAAGTGACCATCCATCTGTACTTCTCTCCCCAGTGTCCATCTGTACTCAACACCCCAGTGTCCGTCTGTCCTTTTCCACCAAGTGACCATCCATCAGACCTCCTCTCCCCATTGTCCGTCTATACTTCGCACACCAGTGTCACTGTGTCTTTGTCTCCCCAATGTCCCTCTGTCTGTTTTTCTCTTGCCAGTGTCCATCCATCTTTCTCTTCTCAGTGTCCATCTGTCCTCCTCTCCCCAGTGTCTGTCCATCGGTCTTTCTCTCCCTAATGTCTATCTGTACTTCCCTCCCCAGTGTCCATCTGTGTTTCTCTCCCCAGTGAATTCTGTACTTCTCTCCCCATTTTGCCATTGTCTGTCTCTCTGTCCCAAGTGTCTGTCAGTCATTCTCCCCAGTGTCCATCTTTCTTCTCTCCCCAGTGTCCATCTCTTCTTCACTCCCCAGTGTCTGTCTGTCTTTCTCTCCCCAGTGACCATCTGTCCTCTCCCCAGTGTCCGACTGTCCTTCTCCACCCAGTGTCCATCTGTCCGTCATTCTCTCAACCCAGTGTCCATCCATCTTTCTCGCTCCAGTGACCATCCGTCTGTACTTCCCTCCCAAGGATCCATCTGTGCTTATGTCCCCAGTGTCCATCTGTTCTTCTCTTCCCAGTGTCCATCTGTCTGTCCTTCTCTCCCCAGTGTCCATCATTCTCTCCCCATAGACACTATGTCCTCTTCACCCCAGTGTATGTGTGTCTGTCTTTCTGCAGTGTCTGTCTGCCCTTCTCGCCCTAGTGTCTATCTGTCCTTCTCTCGCCAGTGACCATCTGTCTGTCCTTCTCCCCAGTGTCCACCATTCTCTCCCCAGTGTCCATTTGTCCTTCTCTCCTCATTGTCCCTCTGTCCGTCTTTCTCTCCACAGTATCCGTCTGCCCTTCTCTAACCAGTGTCTGTCTGTCCTTCTCTCCCCAGAGACCATCTGTCCTCTCCCCAGTGTCTGACTGTCCTTCTCCTCCCAGTGTCCATCTGTCCATCCTTATCAACCCAGTGTCATACATCCTTCTCGGTCCAGTGATCATCGGGCTGTATATCTCTCCCATGGGTCCGTCTGTCCTTATGTCCCCAGTGTCCATCTGTTCATCTCTTCCCAGTGTCCATCTGTCTGTCCTTCTCTCCCCAGTTTCAGTCCTTCTCTTCCCAGTGTCTGTCTGTCCATCTTCTCTACCCAGTGACCGTCTGTCTTCTCCCCATTGACCTTCTGTCCTCTCTTCAGTGTCCCTCTGTCCTTTTCTCCCCAGTGTACTTCTGTCTTTCTCTCCCCCGTGACAATGTCCTTCGCTCCGCAGTGTCTTTCTGTCCTCCTCACCACAGTATCTGTCTGTCCTTCTCTCTGCAGTCACCAGTTGTCTGTCCTTCTCTCCCCAGTGTCCATAATTCTCTCCCCACAGTCACTATGTCCTTCTCACCCCAGTGTCCCTGTGGCTGTCTTTCTCTCTGCAGGGTCTGTCTGTCCTCTCCCCAATGACCATCCATTTGTCCTTCTCTCCCTAGTGTCCGACTATCCTTCTCTCACCTGTGTCCATCTGTCTGTCCTACTCAGTGACCATCCGTCTGCACTTCTCTCCCCAGTGTCTGTCTGTCCCCCTATCCCCAGTGTCTGTCTGTCCCTTTCTCCGTAGTGACCAGCTGTCTCTCCTTCTCTCCCCAGTGTTTACCTTTCTCTCTCCATAGTCACACTGTCCTTCTCTCCACAGTGACCAGCTGTCCTCTCCCAAATGTCCGTCTATTCGTCTCTCGAAATGTCTGTCCATTCTTCTCTCCCCATTATCCATCTGTCTGTCCTTCTCTCCCCAGTGTCCATCTGTCCGTCCTTGTCTCCCCAAGTCCATCATTCTGTCCTATTTTTCCAAAGTGTCCATCCATCGGTCTGTCCTTCACTCCCAGTGTCCTTCTGTCCTTCCCAACCCAGTGTCTGTCTGTCTTATCCCAAGTGATGTTCTGTCCTCATACCAGTGTCCATCTGTTCTTCTCTCCCCAGTGTCCCTCTCTCTGTTTTTCTCTCCCAAGTGACCTTCTGTCCTTCTCTCCCCAGTGTCTGTCTGTCTGTCTTTGTCTCCCCAGTGTCTGTCAGTCCACTCCCCTATGACCAACTGTGTGTATTTCTCTACCCAGTGTCAGGACTTCCTTCTCTCCCCAGTGTCCCTCTGTCTGTCTTTCTGTCCCCAATTACTGTCTGTCCTTCTCTCCCCAGTGTCCATCAGTCCTTATTTCCCCCGCATCTGTATCTCGACTCACCAATGACCAGCTGTTTGTGTTTCCCTCACCAGTGTCATTATGTCCTTCACTGCCCAGTGTAAATCTGTCCTTCTCTCCCCAGTGAACATCTATCCTCTCCCCAGTGGTCCTCGGTTCTTCTCTCCCTAGTGTCCATCTGTCCGTCTTTCTCTACTCTGTATCTGTCCATCCTTCTCGCTCTTTGAACATCAGTCTGTATTCCTCTCCCCAATGTCTGTCTGTGCTTATGTCCACAGTGTCCATTGCCTCATCACTTCCCATTGTCCATCTGTCTGTCCTTCTCTCCCCAGTATCTGTACCTTTCATCCCAGTGTCTGTCCATACATCTTCTCTACCCAGAGTCCATCTGTTCACTCCCCAGTGACCTTCTGTCCTTCTCTCCCCAGTGTCCACCTTTCTCTCCCCAGTGACATTCTGTCCTTCTCTCCCGAAAGTATGTCTGTCCTTCTGTCCCCATGTGTGTCTGTCCATCTCTCCCCAGTGTCCATCTTTCTCTCCCCAGAGTCACTCTGTCCTTCTCTCCCTGGTGTCCCTCTGTCATTCTTTCTCTTCCCAGTGTCTGTCTGTCCTTCTCTCCCCAGTGTCTGTCTGTCCTTCTCTCCCCAGTGTCCATCTGTATCTTTCTCCCCAGTGTTCATCTGTTCTTCTCTCCCCATTGTCCATCTGTCTGTCCTTCTCCCCACAGTGACCATGAAACTGTTGTTCTTTCCCCAGTGTCCGTCTGTCTTTTGCTCCCCAGTGTCCATCTGTCCTTCTCTTCCCAATGACCATATTTCTGTCCTTCTCTCCCCAGTGTCTGTAAGTTGTTCTCTTCCCAGTGTCTGTCTGTGCGTCCTTCTCTACCCATGTCTGTCTGTCCTCTCCCCAGTGACCCTCTGTACTTCTCATACCATAGTAACTCTGTCTTTCTGTCACCAGTGTCCCTCTGTCTGTCTTTCTCTCCCCAGTGTCCATCTGTTCTTCTCTACCCTGTGTCTGTCTGTCCACTCCGCAGTGATCTTCTGTACCTCTCATATCATTGTCACTCTGTCTTTCTATCCCCAATGACATTCTGTCCTTCTCTCCCCAGTGTCCATCTATATTTCTCTCCCCAGAGTTCATCTGTTCTTTCCCCATTGTCCTTCTGTCTGTCCTTCTCTCCCCATTGTCCATCTGTCCTTCACTCCCCCATATCTGTTCATCCTTTCTCTTCTCAGTGTCTTTCAGTCCTTCCCTCCCCAGTGTCTGTTTCTTTCTCTCCCTAGTGACATTCTGTTCTTCTCTCCCCAGTGTCCATCTGTCCTCTCCCAGTGTTCATCTTTCTGTCCCCAGTGTCACTCTGTCCTTCTCTCACCAGTGTCCTTCTGTCTTTCTCTCCCCAGTGATCTGCTGTCTGTCCTCTTCTCCCCAGTGTTCATCTGTCCTTCACTCCCCAGTCTCTGTCTGTCTTTCTCTCCCCAGTGACCATCTGCCTTGTCTCCACAGTTTCCATCTGTTCTTCTATTCCGAATGTCAGTCTGTCCTTCCCTCCCCAGTGTCCGTCTGTCTTTCTCTCCCCAGTGACATTTTGTCCTTCTCTCCCCATTGTCTGTCCTAGCTTCTTTCCCAGAGTCCATCTGTACTTCTTTATCCAGTGTGTGTGGGTCCTTCTCTCCTCAGTGACCATCTGTCTGTCCGTCTCTCTCCAGCGTTCTTCTGTCTGTAATTTTTCCACATTGTCTTTTGTTTTCTCCCCAGTGTCTGTCACTTTTTCCTTCACTCCCCAGTGTATGTCTGTCCTTCTCTCCATAGAGTCCTTCTGTCCACATTGTACATCCATCTGTCTTCTCTCCCCAGTGCCCATCTGTCCTTCTCTCCACAGTGACCAGCTGTCCTATCCCAACTGTCTGTCTATCCATCTCTCCAAGTGTCTGTCCATTTTTCTCTCCCCATTATCCATCTGTCTGTCCTTCTCTCCCCAGTGTCCATATGTCCATCCTTGTCTCCCCAGTGTCCATCTGTCTGTCCTTTTTTTTCACAGTGTCCATTGGTCTGTCCTTCACTCCCAGTGTCACTCTGTCTTTGTCTCCCCAGTGTCCATCTGTTCTTCTCTTCCCAGTGTCCGTCTGTCCTTCCCTCCATAGTTTCCATCTGTCTTTCTCTCCCCGGTGAACTTCTGTCCTTCTCTCCCTAGTGTCTGCCTGTCCGTTCTTCTTTCCAAGTGTCCGTCTGTACTTCTCTCCTCAGTGTGAGACTGTCCTTCTCTTCTGAGTGTCTGGTTGTCTGTCTTGTCAATCCAGTGTCTGTCTGTCCTCTCTACAATGACCTTCTTTAATTCTCTCCTCAGTGTCCATCAGTCCTTGTCTCCCCAGTGACTTTGTACTTCTCTCCCAGTGTCTTTCTGTTCTTCTCTCCCAGTGACAAGGTGTCTGTCCTTCTCACCCAAGTGTCTGTCTGTCCTTCACTCCCCAGTGACCATCTTTATTTCTCTTTAGTGTCTGTCTTCCTTCACTCCCCCGTGTCTGTCAGTCCTTCTCTCCCCAGTGACCATCTTTATTTCTCTCCCCAGTATCTTTCTGTCCTCTCCCCAGTGTTTGTCTGTTCTTCTCTTTTCATTGTCCATCACTCCATCATTCTCTACCTAGTGTCCGTCTGTCCTACTCTGCCCAGTTACCATCCATCTGTCCTTCACTTCCCAGTGTTGTTCTATCCTTCCTTCTGTATCCACGGTCCATATGTCCTCTCCCCAGTGACCTTCTGTACTTTACACCCCAGTGTAATTCTGTTTTTCTCTCCCACGTGTCCCTCTGTCTGTTTTTCTCTCCCAAGTGACCTTCTGTCCTTCTCTCCCCAGTGTCTGTCTGTCTTTGTTTCCCTAGTGACCTACCATCCTTCTCTCACCAGTGTCCCTCTGTCTGTCTTTCTATACCCAGTGTCTCTCTGTCCTTCTTTCTCCAGTGTCTGTCTATCCACTGCCCTCTGACCAGCTTTCTGTCCTTCTTTCCCCACTGTCCGGCTGTCCTTCCCTCCCCAGTGTCATTCGGTCCTTCTCTCCCCAGTGTCCCTCTGTCTGTCTTTCTATCCCCAATTTCTGACTGTCCTTCTCTTCCCAGTGTCCATCAGTCCTATTTCCACAGTGTCTGTATCTCCACTCACCAGTGACCAGCTGTCTGTCCTTCTCTCCCAAGTGTCTGCCTGTCATTCCCTGCCTAGTGTCCATCTGTCCTTCTCTCCCAAGTGACCATCTGTCCTCTACCCAGTGGCCTTCTGACTTCTCTCCCAGGTGTCTGACTGTTCTTCTGTCCCCAGTGACCATCTGTCTATTTTTCTCTCTCCAGTGTCCATCATTCTCTGATCGTATTCACATTGTTCTTCTCTCCCCAGTGTCCCCCTCTCCGTCTTTCTTTCTGGAGTGTCCATCTGTCCTTCTCTCCACTGTGTCCGTCTGTCCATCTCTCCCTAGTTTCTGTCCATCCACCTTCTCTCCCCAGTGTAAGTCTGTCATTTCTTCCCCAGTGTCCTCCTGTCTTTCTCTCCCCAGGGACCTTCTGTCATTCTCTCCCCAGTGTTCTCCTCTCCTCCTCTCCCCAGTGTCTGTC
This sequence comes from Zoanthus solanderi, assembly GCA_024336925.2. Lineage (NCBI taxonomy): Eukaryota > Metazoa > Cnidaria > Anthozoa > Zoantharia > Zoanthidae > Zoanthus > Zoanthus solanderi. The sequence continues at coordinate 2,164 of JANCMA020097949.1, read as the reverse complement.
TGTCTGTCCTTCTCTTCCCAGTGTCCATCTGTCATCTCCCCAGTGACCTTCTGTCCTTCTCCTCCCAGTGTCTGTCTGTCTGTCTGTCCTTCTCTTCCAAGCATCCATCTGTTATCTACCCAGAGACATTCTGTCCTCCTCTCTTCAATATTCCTCTGTCCTTCTCTCCCCAGTGACCTTCTGTCTTTCTCTCCAGAGTGATTTTGCTTCGCACCCAAGTGTGTGTCTATCCTCCTCTCCCGAGTGTCCGTCTGTCCTTCTCTCCGGAGTGACCAGCTGTCTGTCCTTTTCTCCTCAATGTCCGTCTCTCCTTCACTACCCAGTGTCTGACTGTCCTTCTCTCCCCTGTGTCCGTCAGTCCTACTCTCACTAGTGTCCGTCTGTCTTTCTCACCCAGTGTTTGTCTCTCTTTCTATCCTCATTTTCCTTCTCTCCATCATTCCCTCTCCAGTGTCTGTCTGTCCTTTGCTCCCTAGTGTTCATTTGTCCATATCTTCCTGATGTTTGTCTGTCTGTACTTCTCTTGCAAGTGTCCGTCTGTAAGTCCTTCTCAATCCAGTGTCTGTCTGTCCTATCCCAGTGACCTTCTGTCAATCTCATACCAGTGTCACTCTGTATTCCCCCCCCGCAGTGTCATTTTGTCTTTCTTTCTCTCCCAGGAGTCCACCTGTTCTTCACTTCCCAGTGACCATCTGTCTTTCCCTACCCAGTGTCCATCTGTTTTTCTCTCACCAGTGACCTTCTGTCCTTCTTTCTCCAGTGTCCATCTGTCCTTCTATCCCAGTGACCAAGTGTCTGTATTTCTCTCCCCAGTAACCGTCTATATTTCTCACGCCTGTGTCAGTCTGCATTTCCCTCCCCTGTGTTCCACTGTCCTTCTCTACCTGTTGTCCATCTGTCCGTCATTCTCTAACCAGTGTCAGTCTGTCATTCTCTCTCCAGCGACCATCCATTTATTTTTCTCTCCTTAATGTCCGTCTATCCTTCGCTCTCCAGTGTCCATCAGTCCTTCTCTTCCAAGTGTCCGTCCATCTGTCCTTCTCTCCATGGTATCTGTCTGTCCTCTTCCCAGTGTCATTCTAACCTTCATTCTCTACCCACTGTCCATCTGTCCTCTCCGCAGTGACCTTCTGTCCTTTACACGCCAGTGTCAATCTGTATTTCCCCAGTGTCCCTCTGTCTATCTTTCTCTCCCCAGTGTCCATCTGACCTCCTCTCCCAAGTGTCTGTCTGTGCTTCTCTCCCCAGTGTCTGTCTATCGGTATTTCTCTGAATATTGTCCGTCTGTCTTACTCACCCCAGTGGCTTTCTGTCCATTTCTCCAGTGTTTATCTGTCTGTCCTTCTCTCCCCAGTGTCCCTCTGTCCATCTTTCTCTCCGGAGTGTCCATCTATCCTTGTCTCCACAGTGTCCGACTGTCCTTCTCTCCCCAGTATCAGTCTGTGCTTCTCTCCCTAGTGTTCCTCGATCCTTCTCTGCCCATTGTCCATCGGTCCTCATTCTCTACCCAGTGTCTGTCGTCCTTCTTACTCTAGTGACTATCAGTCTGTATTTCACTCCCCAATGTCCATCTGTCCTTATGTCACCAGTGGATAGCTGTCCTCTTCCCTGTGTCATTCTGTTCGTGTCTCTCCAGTGTCTGTCTGTCCCACTCTCCCCAGTTTCTGTCTGTCTTTCTCCCCCAGTGACCATCTGTCTTTCTCTCCCCAGTGTCCGACCGTCCTACTCTCCCCAGTGACCATCCATCTGTCCTTCTCTCCCTAGTGTCAGTCCATAATTCTCTCACCAGTGTCACTCTGTCTTTCTCTTCCCAATGTTGCTCTGTGTTTCTCTCGCCAGTGTCCATCCGTCTTTCTTTCCCCAGAGTCCATCTGTCCTTCTATCCCAAGTGTCTATCCATCGGTCTTTTATTCCCTAGTGTCCATCTGTCCTTCCCTCCCGAGTGTCCATCTGACTTTCTCTCCCAGTGACAATATGTCTTTCTGTCACCAGTGTACCTCTGTCAGAATTTTTGTCACCAGTATCTGTCAGTCCTTTTCACCCATGTCCATCTGTCCTTCTCTCCCAGTGTTGGTCTGTCCTACACTCCCCAGTGTCCACCTGTCCTTCTCTCCCCAGTGACCATCAGTCCTCTCCCCATTGTCCGACTGTCCTTCTCACCCCA